>RJWJ010030404.1:0-19946 GCA_004363605.1 Indri indri | reverse complement strand
ATCCTCATATAGACACCTAATCTTTGACAAAGCAGACAAAAACATACACTGGGGAAAAGAATCCTTGTTCAATAAATGGTGCTGGGAAAACTGGATAGCCACATGTAGAAGACTGAACCAAGATCCACACCTTTCACCTCTCACAAAAATCAACTCACGCTGGGTAACAGACTTACACCTGAGGAGTGAAACTATTAGAATTCTAGAGGAAGATGTTGGAAATACTCTTCTAGACATTGGCCTAGGCAAAGAATTTATGAAGAAGACCTCAAAGGCAATCACAGCAACAACCAAAATAAATAAATGGGACCTGATCAAATTAAAAAGCTTCTGCACAGCCAAAGAAACTGCCACAAGAGCAAACAGACAACCTGCAGAATGGGAGAAAATTTTTGCATGCTACAAATCTGATAAAGGGCTGATAACTAGAATCTACTTAGAACTCAGGGAAATCAACAAGAAAAAAATCAAACAACCCTATCAAAAAGTGGGCAAAGGACATGGACAGAAACTTTTCAAAAGAAGACAGAATAATGGCCCAAAAACATATGAAAAAATGCTCAACATCTCTAATCATCAGGGAAATGCAAATCAAAACCACAATGAGATATTACTTCTCTCCAGTGAGACTGGCCTTTATCAAAAAGTCCCAAAACAATAAATGTTGGCATGGATCTGGAGAGATAGGAACACTCATACACTGCTGGTGGGACTGCAAACTAGTGCAACCTCTGTGGAAAGCAATATGGAGATGCCTTAAAGAGATACAAGTAGAATTACCATTCGATCCAGCAATCCCATTACTGGGCATCTACCCAAAAGATCAAATGATAGTCTATGAGAAAGACACCTGTTCCCGAATGTTTACAGCAGCACAATTCACAATTGCAAAGATGTGGAAACAACCCAAGTGTCCATCAATACATGAGTGGATTAATAAAATGTGGTATATGTATACCATGGAGTACTATTCAGCTTTAAGAAACAATGGTGATATAGCACCTCTTGTATACTCCTGGATAGAGCTGGAACGCATTCTACTAAGTGACGTATCCCAAGAATGGAAAAACAAGCACCACATGTACTCACCATCAAATTGGTATTAACTGAACAATACATAAGTGTACATATAAGAATAACATCTATTGGATGTTGGGCAGGAGGGAGAGGGGAGGGGGAGGGGGAGGAGGGGACGGGTATATGCATACACAAAGAGTGCAATGCGCACCATCCGAGAGATGGACATGCTTGAAACTCGGACTCGGGGTGGGGGGGGTAAGGGCAATATATGTAACTTAAACATCTGTACCCCCATAATATGCTGAAATTAAAAAAAAAAGAAATTTGAATAAAAAAAATAGCAAGGAACAGATCACATAGTCAAACAATAAAAATAATGCAATATCAACCACAAATATAAAAAACATAAAATAATATGACAGTTGAGATTAAATTTATTGGCCATATCTATAAATGTCAATGAGCTTAAAAGTCCCTATTAAATGGAAAACACATTAAAATTGTCTCACAAAGCAAAATCTAACTCCTAAAATAGAGTAATTCAAATTTCCAAGAACAAGGGGTTGGGGCAAAGCAGTGTTGTGATTCTGATATCAGATAAGATACACAGAGATACCACTTGTCACCCATGAATCTAGCCAAAATCCAAAAACTGACAAAAACACAGCCAGGTAAGGGGGAGAAGGCGCTCTCAAACATAATTGATGGGAATGTCAGCTATTCTAGCCCTGCTGAGGTGGATTTGGCAATATCTAATAACTATTTTTGCTTCTACCTTTTGACTAAGCAATTCTACTGCTAGGCACTTACCCTGAAAATATAACTCCAATAACAACAACAAAAAATGTACACAAGGTTATTCAGTCTGGATTTATTTGTAAAAACAAAATATTGGAAAACAACCTAAATGCCCCCAAATCGGTGTCTAATCAAATAAATTATGGTAACTCTACCACAATACAGCTGTGAAAAAGAATAAAAATTTCTAACTAATATAGGGTGATTTCCAGGAATAGATTAAGTGATAAAAGCAAAATGGAAAAACATGCATATACAGTATTCTACGTATTTTACTTTGAACCATATGTTTTACATACGCCAACATAAAATTAAGTAAATTAATAAAATTAAATATATAAAGATGGGGAGAGAGCTATAAAAGTGAACAGAACAGAAACAAATTAACCTAACTATATATTAAATTAATGATATAATCATAGAGAAAAAAGAATTTATTCAAGCAACTTTTGAACCAAGTAGTCTTACTGTATTGCCTCAGTGGATATATTCTAAGGACAAAAGGAAATCTTAAATTTCACTTAAATAGGCCTGTTGTTGGTAATGATATTGGTGTAGTAATTCCAGCACTGTTTTGTATGTGTGGTGGGAAATTTACAGATTTGGGTAAGAACCATGGTTCCCACTGTGGGAAGAAGGGAGAAACATATGAAATGGATGAGGAAGAAGAACCTGTGGTACTGAATTGCAACTGGAGGTACCACTATGAACTCCAGATAGACATTCTTGGCTCTGTCCACTGAAAAAGCACATTAGAACCAATGACATCCTTATCACCAATATCTTGGTTTTTATTTTTATTTTTATTTTTATTTTTATTTTTATTTTTTTTTTGAGACAGAGTCTCACTCTGTTGCCCAGGCTAGAGTGCCGTGGCGTCAGCCTAGCTCACAGCAACCTCAAACTCCCGGGCTCAAGCAATCCGTCTGCCTCAGCCTCCCGAGTAGCTGGGACTACAGGCAAGCACCACCATGCCCGGCTAATTTTTTCTATATATTTTTAGTTGTCCGATTAATTTCTTTCTATTTTTAGTAGAGACGGGGTCTCACTCTTGTTCAGGCTGGTTTTGAACTCCTGAGCTCAAACAATCCGCCCGCCTTGGACTCCCAGAGTGCTAGGATTACAGGCGTGAGCCACCGTGCCTGGCCCAATATCTTGATTTTTAAATACCATTCCTCAACAAAAGAAACCATCTAGTGGAGAAATGGTTATTTCTAGGTCTAGGGAAAGAAAACAGAAGGTGAACATTTTGTTGTGGGGAAGAAATGTTAGGGACGTCTAAAAAGGACACAGGAGCCAACTTGAAAGATCTCCCACTCTTTAAACTTGGGACAATTCAAGAACTAAAAAAGAAAGTCAATAATGCCTATAAATGAATCATTACAGTTGAAAAGAATCCATGAGTTCCTAATAATATTTTTTTAAAAAGCAGAGTGAATAAGGGATTACAGAATTAGAAAATCAACATCTTGCAACCACTGATGTAATGATTAATTTAGGCAGGAATCATCAATACATGCTAACTTCTCGGGAAAAGTTTGACAGAGAATAGGATATGCACACACCTCAGTGTATCACTCCTCAGATAATCTTAGTAATTATAAAGACAAAGTGCACTTTTACAATAGAGAAATCTAGCAGATATCACCTCAACCAACCAAGTGAACAAATTTAACATCATCAAAAAATGTGATTTCTGACATTATACCACTTGACGTGAATCACTGACTAAGGTACAATCTCACCTGGGTAGTTTTCAGGCCAAAAATGTTTAACCCCTCATTTAGTCCTGAACAAAACCATCAAACAAATCCAAAGTGAGACTTATTCCACAAACCACAAGCCTTGCCTCATCAAAATCATCAACATGAAAACCCACTTCCTACCCTTCGCCAACTTCACCCCCCCACATACACTCCAGTAAGGGAGGTGAGCTCCTCCAGACTAAAGGAGTTAAAGAAATGGAATAATAATGACAATGTGTGACCCCCCCACCCCAATCCCGAGTTCTGGATCGAAAGTCATAGATCTATAAAAAAAATCATTGTGACAATTAGGGAAATGTGAATATGGACAGTAATTTTAATAAAATCACCATTAATTTTCTTAGAAGTGAGGATGGTACTTTGGTTATATAGAAGAATGTCATTCTTAGGAGATGAATCCTGAAGCAGTTAGGCATGCACTTTCACGATGTCTGCAACTTATTTTCACAGGGAAAAAAAGTGTGTGTTGGGGGGATGTATAAAGAGAGAAAATATTACCTTTCGGTAAATCCAGGGCAATGGAATGTATGTGTTCATTATACTATTCTTTTCACTTGTCTCTAGATTTCAAATCTATCAAAACAAACTCTTGGGTTGGGGGGAACCCATCACAGGCACAATTTTTTAAAAGTTATCTAAAGATTAGGCCCCAAAGGGTACAGGGCACAGAGCTCAGGCCATGATGGTCCACCGCAAGATGATTTCAGGAGAGGCAGTCACTGCCAGCAGCAGCAATAGAATCACATGAAAGCTGAGCCAAGACCAACACACCACCCACTGTCCTTCTTTTGACCAACACTGAGTTCACCCTTGCTAGGCAGCATGCCATCTATCTCTTCTTGAAAGCTGTCTGGTTAGAGCTTTTCATCAACAGTACGTGACAAGGCTGCCCATCCATGCCCCGAGATTTCTGTTGGGGTGGGATGACCTCCTTTCCCAAGCCTCATGTCCCTCTGCGGGCTCTTGCTACTTCTTACACAGAATTCTCCTTCTAAACCACCTTGTCCCAAAGGTATCCAACAAGGCAGCTAAGGCTCAGTGGTCAGAAAACAATAACAATACAGAAACAGCTGAGGAAAGATGGAAAAGAAAGTGTATACTCCCAAGAATTTTTCTCAGCATACCAAGGCAAAGGCTTTCTTTTTTTCCCATTAGATTCGAACTAGGAACTACAGACAGCTAGCTTACAACCGTGAGCAGAAAACTTGTTTGAGAATGAACCCAGCAACTGGAGAGATCAGAGTGGCAGAAAGAACCGAATTCCTGGAGACCTGCTTTACCTCCCGGATCAAGCGAGGTGTACCAGTCAGGAGTTACGGAAGCCCATACGCTCCCTCCCTCTTCCATTTTTTTCCTCTTCCCCTCGCTTGGATTGAATTTTCTCATGATTTACAATTCAATCTCAATTGAAATTATGTGTTGTGTAAAATGTATCCTCTGGAAAAAATAGGTAACTATGTTAGGGAAACAAATATTGCCTATTTACATCTCTCTCTTTTCAATTCACAAAGCATATTAGGATAATGAAGTCTAGGAGAAGTCGTGCGGTAAAGAAATCTTCCTAAGTTTGTTCAAATCACTATGTCCCAAACAACTAGACTTTGGAGATGCCTATTAAGAATCCTTAGAAGTAGTGTTCCATGGGAAGCAATTTTTGCAATAATTGTGTGGAAATCGTTCATTTGCCTGCAAAGAAATCCTCTCCTGTATCATCACTTAATTTCAATATCTAATATGTGTACATATAAGATGTCAGGAATTGAGGCTCATGTAATCAAAGATCCTAATGACATCAAAATGCTTAAATATACCTGCAGGGGTCTTACGGTACTTTGTGCATGCCTGCGTTATACTGTTAGATATTACATAAAGTTAGCGGTTTCCCAGTTTGACCACAACCTGCTAGTGAGCAGAGTGCATAACCCTTTCATATCCGTTATCCCCAGCAGGTTGAATTATGCTTGACATGTAGGAAGAGCTCAGTAAATGTTGTTGAATGAATAAAATCATTACCAATTTACTTTTTTCGTGGAAATTACATTTCTTGTTTCTTTCCTTCATTTTCTCTTCTGTTACACATTAAATTAATGCCTTTATTAAGCAGTCTATAGTAACTCCTAGTT
This sequence comes from Indri indri, assembly GCA_004363605.1. Lineage (NCBI taxonomy): Eukaryota > Metazoa > Chordata > Mammalia > Primates > Indriidae > Indri > Indri indri. Next base: position 14,239 of record RJWJ010030404.1, on the reverse strand, counting down.
CTCAAGTCCTGGGAGGATAGAGAAAATTCGATGCTCATTAGTGTGTACAACAAGTTTAAAATGATTTGTTCACTGTACGTTCCCTTTCACTTGTCCGGGATGAATCAGGCTGGATCATTACGGAGCTCTTTAATCTTTCATTTTCTTGGACAAAATTCTACAATTAGAAATGTTTCCAGTCCTGTTTTACCTCATCTTTCAGACTAATAAAGAATGGCAAGTTTAACACACTCTTTCCTAAAACAGGCACATTAGGGGAAATAATTATCCACTATTGTGCATAGACCTAGTGGAGTTAATGTCATCCCCTCAAGATAGAGTAGTTATTTCCAGGGCATCAGGTTTTTGGAACAGATGGTTGTGCTACCTTCCGTCTACTATTGCCTATGTAAGCTGCAGCAACCCATATCTTTGTAATATTTTCTGACCTTCCACTTATAGCACAGAGAACATAAACTAAAACATATTAACCCCCCTCCCAAAAAAAAGCTTATGCTATTAATAGTAGAGTACACTTTAAATCATGTAACAGGTAACAAAGATGCTTTTCAAAGGGCTCAGGATGATTGATCTTAAGAAGATTCCGGGATTTCTGGGATGCATGGGAGCCATTTCAAAATGCTTGCAGAAAGAGAAATATTCCAAGTAATTTAGAACAAATCATCTGACCACGTGACATGTGTTTTTAAGGACAAAAAGAACTATATGAAATTTAAATTATTGGTAGCTATACAGTGCTGGTGGTAGTACTGTTACTCTGAGATAGTGTTGTATATAGTGTGAGATAAAACCGAGAGTAATTATGTTGGTGACACTGAGAACAGGATTTTCAGGAAAAATATGCAGATGTAAAATTGACGAAGGTAAATCTTAAAAGCTCTGTTAAATTGATTTTACATTGAAAATACCTGCATAAACTCATGGGATATTTTACATATAAAAAAATGCATATGCTCAACTCTGTTCACTGAAAAGTTCTAAGGACCAACCCAATAGCAATGAGAATCTTAGTACTCATGTTGTGATTTCTATATATCAATTTCAAAAAAAAAAAAAGGAACAGGGTTTCTTGGAGAAATGGTTGATTACAGACCTGGAACAGGAAATTTATAAGATATGTATGAGAATTTGTCACGCCAGCAGTAAAAATACTGAGGTCACATCAAAAGGACCGAGTCCGAGCACTTCGGGAAATTGAGGCAGGAGGTTCGTTCAAGGCCAGGAGTTTGAGATTAGTGTAGGCAACATAGCAAGACACTATGTCTACAAAAATAAAAATTAAAAAAAAAAAAAAAAAGAGCCAGGCATGGTGGTGCGTACTTATAGTCCTAGCTACTTGGGAGGCTGAGGCAGGAGGATCACTTGAGCTCAGCATATCGAAGCTGCAGTGAGCTATGATGCAGGGAGCCATCGCACCCTAGCCTGGGTGACAGAGAGACTTAGAGACTCTATCTCCAAGGAAAAAAAAAATTAGAAAATTAGAAAATGACCTAGAAGTCAATCTGAATGGTGTCTTTCTTACTAGCCAAAGATGGGACAATTTAAGCAAGAATAATGTTTATAACTTCAATGAAATAAAACACATCAAATATGGTGAAGTCCATGAATTGGTAATGAAACTTTATAAAAGTATTCTATGCCAGTAAATTAAGAAGAAATCATAGAAAGAGAATATCATTATTTGGCAAACCTTAATGAATACTTAAATGATCTAGGCAATGGTAGCTGCTAATATTACAAAGAAAGACAAGCAGACCTCCAGATGGAAGTACACACCATCGAGTAAGCAATAATCTTCCCTCATTCTCTCAAAAATAAAATCGAACTTGAACTTGAGCCTTTAGCTCTTACTACCTATCAGTCTACTGATAATGTCAGAGCCAGAACTTGCTAAATGACCCTAGGAGAATGCAGCTAGCAAAATCAAGACCACATGAAGCTTGAAATGCCATAGATTGTTTAGGCAAAAATTTTCAAAGGAAAAAAATGAAGAGAAATCTATAGAATAATGGAAATTGAAGAGATATATCAATTAGTCACAATGTATGAACAGTATTTGGAGCTGACTCAAACAAATTACAAAGAAAAAATTTCAAGGCAGTAGGGGAAATTTGAAAACTGACTTGAGATTCGATAATATAAAAAGATATATGCATACACAAAGAGTGCAATGCGCGCCCTCCGAGAGATGGACACGCTTGGGACTGGGACTTGGGGGGAAGGGGGGGCAAGGGCAACATATGTAACCTAAACATCTGTACCCCTATAATAACAAACAATAAAAAAAGGAAAAAAAATTAATTTTTTACATAGGATAATGATATTATGGTTTTATTATAAAAATGGTTATCTTAAAGAGATACATAATAGACTATTCAGTGATGAAATGAAAAGAAGTGTATTTGCTTTAACATAATCAGAGTGGAGGGGGCAATAAATGAAAGCATATTGGCCCTTAGTCGATAATTATTGAAGTTGGTAGGGGACAGGGGCGTTCACTGTATACTAGGCTCTGGACTTTTGCTTTAAATTTTCCAAAAAGGTTCAATAATATTTGCAGTGTAAGCACGTGAAATAGGGATCAGATGTGATGCCAACCTGGAATTTAGACCAAGCGACATAAGTTTCTGATAAAGTACAGGGAAGTGTTTTTGAACAGAATTACTCATTACAGAAAGAGCCATCTGAGTGGAGTATATTTCTAGTGACTGAAAACGGATGAGGCTTAAATTGAGTTACATCTCAGGCCCGTTCTAATTTGGTGGTCTATGAGCTGTTCTTCAGTATCTTCTTAAAGACCACCTAACTCAGAGTAAGCGCTAATTGCAAAAACATGCACAGCATCTGTTTCTGTGTGCTTGTGTGGTATGCGTGGATGTGCAGTGGAGGGGTCTGGAATATAGAACATGGGCACAGAAGAAAAATGGGAATGAGCACATGAAACATTTCAGCAAACAGGAATGAGCTAAAAAAAAAAAAAAAATGTGGACCGGCTATGCTTAACTTACTACTGCTGAGAGTCCTGCTAAATTTCTTTTAGTTCGCTAAAAGATGAAAATGATTTCTCTATCATCAAGTAACTAACCCAAACACCAAGTTTTTAAGGCACTAATTTAACTAAGCTTCAGGAAACCATGCAAAGAGATCATTAGAGAACACAGCTCTATGCCACCTAGGCATAATTTGTTTTGCTTTGCTTCAGACATGCTAATTTTCTATGTCTGGATCAGAATTTCTATACCAGCAGGCTTTTTACAAGGGTCAAATTCAACTCACCAGTAAATTAAAAGAGAAAAGAAAGAAAACAAAAGCTACACTTCTTCCAAGTAGTCTTTTAAAGATTATTCTGTAAATCCTGTACAAATATTTGAATAGACACTATCCAGACCAACTGACTGATTTCTTTCTTAGCAGAAAGGAAGAAATTAGGTTTCACATCAAGTTCCCCCTCGTTTTAATCAAGGAAAGAATAATCAGTGAATGCATTTTTCACTTTGACCACATCATGCACCATCAAAAAATAACACCTCTGCATTCTGAATCCAATTTTGATCCTGATCTATGCAATTAAGTAATCAAATCCCATTTCTGGAATTAATAGTTTTCTTCTACTTGTCTCACTGTAATTTGACTTCCTCTAGTGTAAAGCAGCTCTTTCAGCTCGAATTGTTTGCATATTGGACTATCCATCACTAGCCTAGGATGCCACTCCTAGGCTGAGGCAGCCTACCAAGGATCTTCTTATATTAGAAAAACTGGGAAAATCCTATTGATGTGGCTGTGCATTCTATTTGAAGAAGGTCAATAGTTTCTCCTCCCCAGGCGATTTAGGCTTTTCTTCTTCTGATTCTTCTTATGCCTGGACTGCTAAGTATCATTCCTTTTACTCCATTAATTTCCTGGCCAAGTTCACTGCCAAACAAAATTAAGGAAAAGATGTATTCCAGATGCCTGTCTCAGATAATTTTGGAATTTGAATTCTCAACACAGAACATCTGAAGGCACCATCACCTTTCAGAAATGGCCAAACTCACGTTCTGTGATTTTGGAAAATGATGAAATATAAATGAGTGACACTCTCTCTCACATTATATCAACAGACATTTATTGAGCACTTACTCAAAGAACCCTACCTATTGGTAGGCTACAATAAGCCAAAACATGTGCCTTAATCGCTAGAACTGATTCCAATACTGAGTGAAAAGTAAATTAGAAATGAGAAATTCAGAGAAGCTGTTTGATAAAAGAACGTGAATCAACATGTTCAAGAAGACAACCACAGATTAAGCGAGTTCAAGGGTCAATTCTATCTGTTCTCCTGCAGAAAATGAGTTACTGATTAAAGAAAAATCTTAGCTAAAATCTTGATAAAAACAACTTTGCTTCTGTTAATAGACCCACTCATCACGGTAGAGTGGGGCCCAAAGGGCCAGACTATGCATGTTATTTTTTACTCTTTGAAAGCAAAGCTGAAAAGATAAATTACCAGTATGAAATAAGTTATATCTTGCTCAAGGAGTTTCATACAAAGTTGTAACAATTTGCACTGGCAGGAACAGATGTTATCAAAAATGATTTTTCCAAGTGGATCATTAGTTATTGGCCTCTTTGGGGAGCATGTCAACTAGTTACTTATAGGTTAACAACATTCCTAATATAGCCACTTTCATCACAATCATCACGTGTGACAATGCAATCACAATTGTCATAATCATCATAAGTTAATTAGCAAGTACCAATTAAGGTACTGCTATGTACCCTCAGTGGACCAGCATCAAATGATTAGGCAGAGTGATTAAAATAATCCAAACCCCTACCCATAAAATGTTCCTCTTAAGCTCACTGAAGAAAGCAACATGGCCATCTCATTTATTAATACTATTTCATCCTTGGTGTCAGGAACAGTGTAGGTGCTTAGAAAAAAATAAATCTGTGCCAAATATAAATGAATGAATGAACAAATGAATAAATGCATTAATAGAAGTCTGCCTCCTAAGAACTTCGATTCAGTTGGGATTTCCCAGGCTGTAGAACAAATATGGACCACACCTGAAATACAAGTTTGCTTTTTCTTGGAATTATCAATTATGAACATTTTTCTTTTGTGTTAATTTATTGATTCAGTGAATACAAAGTTTTTAAAAAGGAGGTGATATTATTCTAGCTCAGTCACTCATGTGTTTGGCCCCCTAAATGCCCTTGGGCTAGTCTCACATGTTTAAAATCAAGAAAGTGATTGAGATTTTCAAAATGCCATAATAGGAGTAGATCTTCACAAATCACAGAAAATTATGATTACTACTTATGATGAAAGAAATAATGGGTGGAAAACAAATGTTAAAAAAAATTATGAAAATATTTGACTTTTTCTACCTGGGGAAGTCGCCATGATTGGGAAGATAACAAGGTGAAAGAGGGCTGTGTGTGTGTGTGTGAGTGCCGGCGCGTAACTCTGTTAGAGTGCTGCCACCATTTCCAGCTATTAGCACATCGGACTTCCATATAAGTTAAAGAAATAGTCCTGTGTAACTTGTGGCAGAGCAGGACAGCTGTAAATGCACCTCAGGAACACAACTGCAAATTCAAGATATAAGAAAAAGTACTCCCACATAAATCACGAAGACATAATTTCTTCTAAAACACACTAAAAAATCATAAAATACCCATTTCTTCTTTACTAATGGTTAAAGAATGAAGTTAATACAAACAAAAATATAGTATGGTATAAACTTCAGCACAAATAATCTTTTACCTATTCATGCTTCATTGATCCATTCATTCATTCAATAAATATCAATAGGGGCCTATTACATATCAGGAACTGTGGGAGGCACTGAGGATTCCATGATGATTCTCACGGTTCCTATCTCCATGGAACTTATCCAATGGGAAGGGTAGTCATCACATGATCACACAGAGATGGAAAATTATAATTACGTTAAGTACAAAAAAAGGGATGTGCATGGTGATACAGCAAATGCAGCAAGGGACCTGGCTACTCAAGGAAGGCTGAGAAAAAGCTTACGGCGATCTCAAGGGAGTGTCAGAATTAACCAGGCAAAGGAGCATAGAGGGGCATCTGGGCAGAGGGATAGCATGTGTAAAGGATCTATGAAGGGAATAAACTTGGTGTGTTGTAGGAAGAAAAGTGCAGTTTGCAGGCTGAAAGCAGAAAGTGATGCAGAAAATGCTGCAAGATGTTTGGAGAGATGGGCATGGGGCAAACCATGTGCAGACTTAAAGGCAATGCTATTTGGGTCTTCACTCTTAAAACACCACATTGTTTGCATAAATAGTCTTTCAGAGGTGTTAAGCAAAGGAAAGTAACTAAATGGGAAGGTGTTTTTCTTTGGTTAGTTGGTTGGTTGGCTGGGGGTTTTAATAATCATTCTGGCTACTATATGGAGAACAGACTGGAAGAATTCAAAAGTAGAAACTAGGAGGCAGGTAAATAGTTATTGCAATAGTCTAGTCAAGGGACAACAGTGGCTCAGACTAAGGTAGTGGTGGGGGGAAGGAGAGATGACAACTGCCTCAAGAGGTAAAGCACCTTTGACTTGATGGTGGATTGGCTTTAAGGGTGGAGTCAAGAATGACATCCAGATTTCCATCCATGCACTAAGAGAAGGAACAGTGAAACAGGCACCTCTGGCGGGGGGAGGGTAAGATCATGAATTTGGTTTGGGGAAGTGCAGAGAAGAGTCAATACAACAGACCTGAGACTGGTATCCTTTGAAAGTCCTTTTTGCAAGGTTGGCCCTTGACTGGCATCTGGGAACGTGGATTTTGAGAGAATTCCCACCATTCCCTAATAAGAATGGCTCACTGCACTTAGACTGTTTATGCAAACAATATGGAGTATGCTGAACACCTGCTTTCCTTCTGTGAGTGTGGAATTTTGGTAAACAGTAGGCAAGGAGTGCCTGTGTGATCATCCCCCAATAACCACCATGGGCACTGAGTCTCTAATGAGCTTCCCCCGTAGACAACATTTCTCATGTGTGGTCACAGTTGAGCACTGGAAGGAAAAGTGCTTTGTGTGTGACTCCACTGAGAGAAGTCTCTTGGAAGCTTGAGCCTGGTTTCCTGTGGACTTTGCCCCATGTGCCTTTTCTTTTTGCTGATTTTGCTTTGTATCCTTTTGCAGAAATAAATCATAGCCATTAGTATGACTACATGATGAGTCATGTGAGTCCCAGTGATTCACCAAACTTGCGGGTGGTCTTAGGGACCTCCAACACAGGGTGCATATCAAGAATAGAGCAGTCAGGAGCTCGTGGGGTACTCTTGGCTGGAGATCAGACATGGGCCCATTGAAGGTGTGATCTCCGTAAACTCAATACCCAGTACAACTTTCCGTGTGGAACTAGAAGTTAAAGCAGGAATGATCTTAAGAAAGTATCTAATCCAGATTCCTCATTTTTTCAGACGAACTAATGTTTAGAGAGAGAAAATACCTTTCTAGAGGTCACAGAGCCAGTTAGTAGCAAATATGAGTACAACCAAACCATGTCTCAACCCCCGGCAGTGTTATCAGTACATCATTTACTGCCTCACTGGAACGTGTCCTTTCTCAGAAGGCCTCCTGCTTGCATCAGAATGTGCCACATGGTTGCAGATTTCTACCATGTTGCATTTGCAATTAAAACAGCTAAATGGGGTGTCTTAAAAGGATGATTTCCAAGCTGCCAGGACAATAATGCCACAAACCCCACCAGATTTTATGAGTCGAATGACAGTATAAGTCATTAGAAAAATGTGTGCCAACCACAGACCCAGCAATGCCTCAAACTCTTGGAGTACTGAACATCATCCAGTTGGCTGAGAAAAAAAGATGTGGCTTCGAAACATTTTTCACAATTACTATCCTAGCTAGTTCATAGTTTTTGGCAGATATGCCCCACATGCATAACGGAACTCAGCTAATTTTCACTCTGCTGATCGACAAATATGATTTTTTTTTTTTCCTTTCAGAAAAACCACCCAGAGAGCTTTCATGAAATCTGAGGTAGTACATCAAAAAAAATGAGCCCATTTGTTACGGTCTGCCTTTAAATAATGCATATTAAACAGGCCACCCAATATCCGTCACAAAAAGTTCTACTGCACTAAGATGACAAGTCAAGAGGGCCAGTCATACTAACTACTAGGGTCTGAGAGTCAAACCCAAATTTCCAAGTCCTTCTTTACTTTTTTCTTTTAAATTGAGCTTGCCCTCCATGTGGCAAAACTTGCATGTATGTGTATACATATACACATTTTCTTAAAGTTATTTACTATTGTTTTCTCCAAAATCATCATTAGTTTTTAACAGTTAGACTCAAAATACTACATGATCAATTTCCTTAAGCAATATTTCCATGACTAAAGGAATAAAAAAGCTTTTCTATTAAACTCATATTTTTCCCCAAGTATCATTTCCAAGTTGTCTTCTTGAGAGACTGTTCATCAATAGCCCAAGTGCTGAATTCTCATGTATGAATGTGTGTTTTATGAGGATTTCAAAAAATGTACATCTACTGTAAACTGAATAACGCCTCCTACAAAGAGGAACATCCCAGCAACAAGAGGGAACTCCCAACATGTGTTTCAAATTCAGCACCAGGGGTGACTCCGTAGAGGACGAAGGGATACTTTACAACAGAGATCACAGGGGAGTTCAATTATATAGATAATGTTCTAGTCTCCAGTTTGGGGTAGGTGTTAGTTAGATTTTTTTGTATGCCTTAAATATTTTATAACCATTTTTAAAATATTTAACTCCCTGAACTTGCTCAATTGGCAGCTCCAGATCCTTGAGGAAGTCTTGTTTCACTTTGCTATCTGTGGAGTCAAACTGCATTTCCTTTAGTCATGTAAAAATGGTCCCTTGTATCAGCTAGGTCCTTTAAAACCAATTCCATTATGCTGAGTTCCCAATGACTTGGCCAAATCCTCACGACCTTTCCTATCAGACACCCTTTGTCTCAGGAGCAGCTTGAAAGAATATATAAGCCAAGGGTATTTTCAATCGGTGCAGATAAAGTGAAAATATCTTCTCATATTAAAGCTATCAGCTTCCCAAAGAGAAAATTGTGTCAGTAAGGAAAAGGCATAAGACCAAGAAAAAGTTAAATTGGCCCAGCGTGCTTCAAAATGCCCAATAAGTTTAAAAGACTTTCCTTCCCCACCTGATAATCGGGAGACAGAAGCAGGTTGTGCTCACATAAACTTGAGTTTATAGTATGGTAGGGACGTCGGTTCTCAAAGGGGTTCTGGGACCCCAGCATCCAGCACCAGCTGGGAACTTGCTAGATATGCAAACTCCCAGACCCTGGGGAGGTGGTAGGTGGTCAGCAATCTGTTTTAAGAAGCCTTTAAGAAGATGATTTTGCTCCATTGAGAACCACAGGTGTAGAAGAAAGTTAGAAGAAGTGAGTGACTGCATTTGAACACCAAAGTCTACCCCTGGTAAATGGTGTGACCCTGGGCAAGTTACTTAATTTTTCCATGCTTTAATTTCCTCATCTACAAAATGCAGATGATGATACCATAGCTCCTAACTCACTGGAACACTGGTAGTAAGATGAGACACACGAAAGCATGGCAAAATGCTTGACTCATACTAAGCATTCTCTACTAGGGAGGGGATCACAGATTTGCTTTTATTCCAAATTGCTCATTCATTTATTCAGTTAGAATTTACTGAGCATTTACCACATACTGCACATTAGAATCACCCAGGGAGTTCTGATGAAATCCCACTGCCTGAGCCCTTCTCCATATTAGAACATAGACTCTCTGACAGTGGGGCCCAACCTTGCACAGATTAAAGCTCTCTAGGAGCTTCTAATGGAAGAAGCAAATCTGCAAGCAAAAATTACAGCCCAATGCCCAAGCAGCAGCGGCCGGATGTATACACACGATCCCAGGGAAACTTTCAGGGAGAAGTCACTCGCTCAGCAAACTTTCTTTGTTGCCTACATATTCATCCCACCTTTACTGACCTTCGTAGGAGGTGAAAATCATGTTTTTCTAAACTCTCATTGCTTGGTAACATGCCTGACGAAGAAGACGTGCAGGAGAAGTTTGTGGAGGCAACAAAAAGTGACTTGTATTTCTAGGATTGGGATCTTCAACTCCTGGAAACCTGAGCACAGTTCGTCAGGACACAGCAGTAATTATAAGGCCATTATCTCCATAACAAACTCTCCTAAATGCACATTTCCCTGAATATATTGCCCAAGCCTCAAGGCTAGACATAATGGTTTCACACACCCGTTTCCAGGGGAGGAGTGACATGGGAAAAGCTTTTAAATTAATTAAAAGAGACACTCAGGCACACTTCATGCAATTCTTTAATCTCCATTCTCCTGTGATAAATATTGAATGACAGAAACAGGCCCAGGCTAACGAGCTGGAGGCAGGACCCTATGAGGGTCAGAAGCACTGCTGCAGGGCCCAGGGCTCAGAAAAGGGGAGAAGGAAATCACACCTTGCCTTGGCTGTGTCGTTACCGTGCCACCAAACACTGCTCCGAAGAATATCCACTGGACATGAGCTCTCGTCCTTCTTTGACTAACAGCAATTTAAACAACAGATAAAAAGGAACCAGCGTGATTGCAATTAAGAAGTCAGAGAATAATAATAATAATTATGATTTACTGAGGGTTTTCTAGCATCAGGCACTGTGCTAAAGGCTTCTCATGAAAAATTTCATTTGATTGTGGTTGACAGACTCCACATGGCCCCAGCGATCCTGCCCACCTAACAGACAGGCCCTTGCCTCGCCCCCTTGCACTCTGAACCAGCACTGCCTCATGTGACCAACAGAAAATGACAGTGGTAACTGTCTGAGGTTGCTGAGTCAGTAGTAACTGACTTCTGAGGTTAGATCATAAAAGACATCGCTATGTCCAACAAGACCTCTCGCACCACCTGTCTGGGGGAAGCCAGTGCCATGTTAAGTGGACACACAAGCAGCCCTGTGGCAAGGCCCACGTGGAGAGGAACCAATTTGCCAGCCACACAACTGGGCCACCCTGTCTGGAGCCTCAGACATCACAGACAGAGGAAAGCCATCATCACTGGCCTCTGAATTCCTGACCTGCAGAACCCATGAGCTAACTGTTGTTTCAAAAACTAAGTTCCGTGGTGTTTTGTTATGCAGCATACACAACTCACACACAAGAGCAAGACACCTTTATGCTACAGTTGAGGAGAGTTTAACGGATTCGATCTGGGACAGACTAAGTGAAATAGCGGGATTTGAATCCGGGTTTGCAGATTTGAGGGTCCCACCTCCCACTCTGTCCTAATACTCCTGACAGATAAACATAAGGTGTAGCTCCTATTTCTCATCCTTTCTGTTGAGGGAAAAGTAATCATTTAACAGGAATCTATGGAGGGCTTTGGTTGTCCCCAAGATACTTTGTTCAGCCTACATAGCACCCACCATTCTGCCTTGTATTTTAGGTATCTCTCTATGAATAGATTAGAAGCTCCCTCGCAAGCTTGTAAATAGCAGAAAGGTAAAGACAGAATGTTGTGCTAATCCTGTGGACACCGCTTCAACTTGCCTGCTTTGGCATATCTTCCACTTTCAGGCCTGGTGATCTTAGGCAAGCTCCTAAATTTCATAAGCCACAGATTCCTTGCTCTTATAACAGGGCCAATATTAACACATGTGTTTGTTCACACTGCATTAGAAAATACTCAGAAAGTACTTAACACATTGCCTGGCACATCGTTAGGTGTTCAATAAATGTTACATATGTGTATTATTATTATCAAATATGTGCTGAAAAACATCCAACATTTTAAATGGCCAAACAAAAGCTCTTCTCTCAACCTTTCCTCATGTCAGAAAAAGAAGTTCCAGTGAAATATTACATAGCAGTGATTCTTCGAAGTGACGCGATCTCACTATGCAGGCACTGAAACCGGCAGTCACCGGCCTAGCCACGTGGCTAAAGACTCAGCCATGGTTCCCACGAGAGTCCAGCCTGCCCTGCTGGCGTGATGAGAGGATCAGGAAGAGCTGCCATATACGTCCGTCGTCTAGTGGGACACGCATAGACAACGATTTGGCTCTTCCCTACAAGAAACGGATGGCAAGGAGGGTCCGCCTCACCCTGGTCTAACATAAACGGGAGTGTAGAGGCAGTTTGCTTCCATCTGATCTCTTAATCCCAAAACATTCTTATCATTTTGTCAATGCAGACAAAGCTCCTTAGCTCCTACTAACAGTTACTCTAATACCTTCCCTAGTGGTTCATTGTTTTTTGGTCTTAGGGCTAATAAGCCATTAGGTGTTTTACTGTCTCCTCACGTGACTCCTACTTAAAAGATGTTTAGATTCCCACCTCCCCTTGAACTTAGCTTTATAGCTCTCCCCTCTTTTCCCCCTTAAACACAAGAAAGCTTTCCCTGTAAAGCTCTGTTTGGGCTCCACGATATTTCCATAACCTTCCACTTCCGGGTATGACTAAGCAAAAGGAAGCTGGGAGAAACACCAGCCACATTCACCCATCTCCAAAGAAGCACAGATTCTAGCAATGCGAGGTGCGGGCTTGGGTTCTCAGGGGGGCATACAGAGAGGGATCAGGACACAGAGCCGGCCCTCAGCAGGGACAGAGGGCCAGGAGACCAGGATGCGGGGGAGGCCCCTGGAGCAGTGAGGGATGGGAGGATCCTGACCCAAAGAGGTGGGGAAGGGCAGAGAGAGCGCTCCAGGCAGGAGGAATGTGAGGTGGGCATGGGGAATGCTATGAATTCCTGTCCTTTCTTCAGTTTGGAGACATTATGTAGAGAAGTAGGAACAGGGATTACAAAAAATAAAGTAGTATAGTGGAAAATATGCTGGCAATGTTCAGCAATAAAAATTCTCAAGAAAGAGAAAAGTAGCTCACGCCTGTAATCCTAGCACTCTGGGAGGCCGAGACGGTTGGATCGCTCAAGGTCAGGAGTTCGAGACCAGCCTGAGCAAGAGCGAGACCCCGTCTCTACTAAAAAATACAAAGAAATGATCTGGACAACTAAATATATATATATATATATATATATATATATATATATATATACAGAAAAAATTAGCCGGGCATGGTGGTGCATGCCTGTAGTCCCAGCTGCTCGGGAGGCTGAGGCAGAAGGATCGCTTGAGCCCAGGAGTTTGAGGTTGCTGTGAGCTAGGCTGACGCCATGGCACTCACTCTAGCCCGGGCAACAAAGCGAGACTCTGTCTCAAAAAAAAAAGAAAAGAAAGAGAAAAGTAAAGGGCGTTTTACACATTGTAGAGCAAATCAGTGACTTGTGGATTTCGTGACTAAGATGCTCTAATTCACTTCTCAGTGATCATGAACCTAAAAACCCTAAGGCTAGAGACGTATATTTTCAAAAGAGGCAATGTCAACTGAACCGGTGGATTACTCTTCCCGACATGTTAAGTAAGTTTTTTTCGCTGAAAAACCTTTTGATTGAACCATTGAACTACCAAGTCACACACTTTCCAACTGTTTTTCCCTGGTCTACTTTTAAAAACTATTACCGAAAGTGAGAGGGCACACATTAGATGGCAGAAGTCTGTTACCTACCAGCAGTCATTGCAATGATTTCCAAGAACCAATATCCATTAACTAGACTGGTTTCAGGGTGCCGTAAATGTGTATCAGAGGTAAACATGATTATTGATAGGTCTAAGGGTGTGTGCATCTTTGTATATTTTTCTATTCTCTGGCACAAACTAAGCAAGCTACTGCACAAAATAAGCTCTCAAACAGAATTTCTGTCAATCAGAGTTCCCTTTTCTTTCCCCTTATTAGAATCAAAGATCTAAGCTCAAAAAGATACAGAAAACATCATAGACCATTAACCAATTTCAAACAGTGGGTCCTGAAACAGGAAAAAGTCCCTGGTCATTATTTCTGCATCCTCCCAGTCCAACAAATGTTCCCCAAACAATGCAAAACTGGATGACATGGTGTCCTTAGCGAACTTACCATATACCACATGCTTGGCCACTTGGGATCGTTGAAGTAGGTAGACTGAGTACGACTGAGGTCATAATCCCTCTTTGTCCGTTTTTTCACCACTTGCTGTTGGATCCACTCCACCTGCCAAGAAGGAAGACATTTGGTGAGTGTTCAAGTTCCATCAGGGTTAGCGCGACATAAGGCATTTCCCATCCTGAGTCAATGCTATTCAAGTCACAGGCTTCATTGTGGCAACTAAAATCTGAGTCCAGGAGCTCAAAGATTCCCTA
>RJWJ010030403.1:0-19937 GCA_004363605.1 Indri indri | reverse complement strand
CCTGGCCAGCCCTGCCCGCTCAGACCAAGTCCTCGAGAACCTCACCACCACCACCACCCCCACGGGCCAGGTGACCTGGCCTGGGTGCCTACAGGTCACCTCGCAGGTGTGACACACTCCAGCTTGGTCAGGGTGAGCTCAGCGCCCAGGGACGCCCAGGCCAGAGGAGGCAGGGCACAGGGCATGACAGGCCCCCTCCCTCTAGTGGGCCGAGCAGTGGGTAGTGTGGGCAGGACGTGGGATCTCCCGGGGCAGCCAATGCCCACCTGTCCCAGCTTGGCCTGCAGGGGGCACTCCATTCCTCGTCCAGCCCCGACCACCCGTTACTTACAACAGTAATAAAATGAATGACTGACACCCCTCCCGCCTGCTATGAAAGCATCAAGGCACCCCAGGAACTCCTGGAGCTCCTTCGTGTGAGTCTCCAAACCCATCCAAGCCTAATCCTCCCAGCTGGTCCACCTGCCCCTCCCCCACAGCTCTCAGGCACTGCCGGGGTCCCAGCGACCAGAGCCAGCCTTCGCCGTCAGCCTGCACAGCGTGGCCTCACTTCATCCAGCCTGCAGCCCTGAGGAGAGGAAACAGCCCAGGAAGGCTTGTTCGGAGCACACAGACAGAAAGGGATGGGCACAGGACCAGCCTGCAGGGCAGGCCCAGGCAGGAAAACCTGAGCCTCTAGGTCTGGGTTTCCACAGCGACAAAATGCAGCTCCTGCCCTGGAAGTGCCCGGGGCCAGGCAGGGCACAAGCGCCTACCCCAAGGAGGAAGGCGCCCTGCTGTGGCTGGATCCAGGCCACACCCCCATGGAGTCCCGGCTGGGTGATATTCACATTGGGTGGGTCTGGGCACCAGAGGCCTGGAGAACCCAAGGGCAGAGGGTGGGGGAGGGTCCACCAAATCTGGACAGCCTTGCTGGGGGTGGGGAAACGGGCTTCCCTAACAAAACCATCAGAACGCAACCCCTCCTGGCCCCCTCAGCTGCAGGGTGAGCCAGCCTCCTCCACGGAAGCCACTCTTTGTTAACAGTGTTGCCACGGCAACTGGATCCAGGGAGAACTCTCTCTTCAAGGTAGAGTCTGGGGGGGACACTTGGAGAAACAGTGTAGGTAACAACAAACAGGGTGCTGGCTCCCAGCCCCGCCCCGACTCTTCCTTCCTGAACAGGTCGGGGTCGCACACAGCCCCCTTGCCTGTCCCAGAGCTCTCGGGTCTGCTCTCCTCTCTTCTCCCTAAAGGGGCAGCTGCGGCGCTGCCCAGGCACCTCCGCGCACTCCCAGATGCCTCTGCGCCTCTGCCCCGCCGTGCACAGGGGCGCAGAGACGCCACACGCATCCCACGAACGTTCGCTGAGTCCACCAGCAGAGCTACCATCTCGGAGCTGGGCACCCACAGCCCTGGCGCAGGCAGGACTGCAAGGAATCACAGACAAGCACCCCAGGGGCGTGCTACAGAGAGGCCTGGGGCGACCTGCGCAGAGGAAGGTGCAGGAAGGCACCCCAGGAAGGCTGGGAGTCAACTGGTGGGGGAGCGTGGGAGGAGTCCCAGCAGAGGCCAAGTGCAAGTTCTGCGTGGGGAAAGGATGGAAGGATGCCGCTGCGCCTGTCCGGGCCGGGGGGTGGCAGCCCAGCCCGCAGAGGTGGCGGTGTGCAGGCAGAGGTGGAGGGGGAAGGACAGAGGTCAGACCGGCTGATGACCCAATGCAAGGGGACCCCGCTGCCCATCGGCTCGGACGGGGAGCCTGAGGCGGGCTGTGCCTGGTGGCCCTGGCGTCATGCAGCAGGCACGCACGCTGATGGAGCCGGAGGACGGGAGGGGGCTGACAGCAGTTAGCAATGGATCAGCACCAGGAGGGAACAGAAACTGCCTGGGGAGGGCGCTTGGGGCCAGGCCCTGAGGATCCTGGGACACAGGAGGCCTGCAGGGAAGACAGAGGACCAGAAGGAGAACCAGGGGCCTGGGAGCGGGTCCGGTGGATGTGCACAGCCGTCCCAGAAGGTTCCCTGGGCTGAAGGGGGCGCATGCCAGGTCGGCATGGGCTGGAAGTGAGCGGGAAGCAAGGACACGGAGGGAACAAGCCGAGGACAGGCGAGGAGCGGGCAGCGGCTGGGCGAGGTTTGTGCCGTTTTCAAGATGGGGGAAGCATTATGCAAATAACTTCACCTCTGACGCCCATCGCCTGTCCACCAGGCAGCGACAGCTCTGCAGCCCACGCATGAAGTGCCCGCCCCAAGCTGCTCAGTCTGCAATCAGGGAGATTCCCTGAGGCCTGGGCCCCAGGCAGAGCGCGAGGTTGGGAGGGAGAGCACGGGCTCTGTTCTCCTGCGCTGTCTGCATCGCAGCCCTGAGAGGACCCTGAGGAGCTTCTGTGTCAAACACAGAGACTTTTTGTTTGGAGACAGGGTCTCACTATGTTGCCCAGGCTGCTCTCGAACTCCTGGCCTCAAGCGATCTTCCTTCCTCAGCCTCCCAAAGTGCTGGGATTACAGATGTGAGCCACCCCGCCCAGCCATTTCCATGCCAAATGAATGAGATGCAGAGAAGCCTCCCAGGATGGGGCCGCTGGGCGTTGCCCAGAATCATGCCCAAAGGTGCCACGCGGTTCTTAGGAGCCACTTTTGCAGAGCCTTCAGACACCTGAGGCCGCATGACTGCTCACTCCCTGCTTAACTGCCCTCTCCCCTGTCCATCACCCCGTATTCCCTGTGCATCCTAACACTCACCCCTCTGGGCCGGACAGCCCTCTCGGGCCCTCTCTCCGCAGTGGCCAGGGCAGCCCCTGCCAGCTGTCTCAGGTGGCGCATCCGGAGGCTGAGCCCCTCCCTCACTCTGAGCAGGCCGGAGCCACGACGAGGGTCTCCGGCTTTCCTTCACCAATGCCGGCTGACCTTCCCAAACCCTGCTCTGGGGTCGTTCGACGGGACATTCTGAAGGGACTCAAAGCAGCTAGCCCACTCTGGACTGAGCTAGGGCATCTCACACACACCCACAGCCCCGGGCTCGGTGCCCAGGAGGAGGTGGGAAGGGCGCACACCCAGGAAGAGGGCAGCGAGCCCTGCCCAGCCCCCTGCCCGTCAGGAGGCCTTGCGGGTGACCAGGGGGTGCCAGAGGCCCTCCCCACAGCTGTGGGCCCACTGGTGCCACTTCAGCGCCTCTCCCTCCCCCGACATGCGCCCTCACTAAGTAAACACTCATCTGCAGGAAGGAGGTGGGCAAGGAGAGCCAGGGAACCAGAGGCAGCCTGGAGCGGGTGGGAGTTATAGGAGGCAGTTTCCGCTCAGCATTTGGAAGCTCTCAGAGAAAAACAGCCAGAGCGGACGAGGGCTGAAGCAGATGGCCTCAGGAGGACAGGAGGTGGGGGGGGGAGGAGCCTGGTGGGGGGCAGGGAGGGATTTGGAGATGCCCGGAGTCCTCCTCCCCTCCCCCAGCCACACCCCTGGGACCCAGCCCCAGCACCCCAGGGCCTCTCCTCTGGGGTCAGGGAGGCACCCGGCCCACCTAGCCTCTCTCCTGAGAGGCCGCAAAGCCCCCGGCCCTCCTTGACAGAGCACCTTCACTTGACCTACCGGATGATCTGGCTTCTGCCAAAGCAGAGCCGCAGAGCCGAAAACCAAAGGCCAAACAAAGCCTTCCAATCCTGCCCTCCGCCCCCACTCTACAGGTGGGGAGGCAGGCCACACCCAAGTGTCCCTGCCTCCATGGTGGGTCTGTCCTCCCCTGGCTGGGCCCCCTCACCACCAGGGGCCACTTGTGCAGCGCTGCGCTCCCCGCCCAGCCTGGGCCTGCCCAGCATTTCTCCCTCCTCCTCCTCCGCCTCCTCTTCCTCCTCTTCTGCCTGCAGTTGCTAAGTTACACCAAAAACCCCTCTGCTCTGTGTGAACTGTTCCACTTCCACGATTTGCCAGGTGGAAGGGAGCCATCAGGCTGGCAGCTTGAAGGTGCCTCCCAGAGAAAAACAAAGTCGCTGGCTGGCTTTTGGGGCCCAAGGCACACCTGGGGACACCTGCTTGGGCTCCCAAACCTGGGGGGCCGTGTGCAGGAGTACCACTCTGTACTTCACCAAGGAGCCTGAGGGCACCACACTGCTCACTGCCTTCTCAGGGGCAGGGCCTCTGGCTGCCCTAAGGACAAACAAAGGCTGGAGGGGAGAGAACCCACCCGTCTGTCCCCAGGCCACGCAGCTGAGGTCCTCCTTGTCCTCCCACTCCAAGGTTCCCAAGCAAAGTGTCCCTGGACATCAGGGTGGAAATGCCTTCAGAAGTTATCAAAACCATGGTGTCAGTCCACAGATGGGGAAACCAAGTCTCGGAGGGGCCTGCCCACGCTTCACAAGTCAAGACCGGTGGTCTTCGGGCTCCCAGTTCAGGACAGACAGGGGCTGTTGCTTTGCTCTCTAGGCTCCCTGTCGCAGCAGAGAAGGGCCTAGACCTAGGACAGGCTGGGCTGGGCAAGACTGCATCCAGGGGGCAGCCGGAGAGCCCTGAGGGCAGAGAAGACCAGGACCTCCCTGAGGTTCCCCTTCAGGCCAACTGGCCCCCGCGTGTGCTGGGCTGTGGGGCAGGTGGCCATTTGGCCCCTTCCCTTGCCCGGACTGTGGGAGAAAAATGACTGCGGTGGGGAGGGTGAACCAGAGGTGGGGGACTCACTGCTCTGAGCAGGGAAGGAGGGAGCCCTGGCCACCACCGGGTCTCAGCCCCGGGTGGCTCCCAAGAGGCAGGCCGCGGCATCTCTGCACATATCCACCAGGTCCAGCACTCAGAGGCAGCCAGAAACGCAGGGGCAGGGACCTGCCAGCGCATCGCTCCCAAAGCAGCAGGAGATCCCCCTCCACTCACGCACACTCGGCCACAACCAGCTGCACCTGCCCCAGTCCCCGTGCAAGCGAGGCGGGGGCAAGAGAGCGCGGTCCTTCAAATGACCCTTGCCCGCGGGGCAGAAGGGGACCCCTCGCCGTGTCCCTGGCCCTCTCCCCTCCAATGCAGAGCTCACGCCCCAATTCCTCACCAAACAGCAACGGCGTGAGATGCCACCGCGGGGGCCCAGAATGCAGAAGAGCGAATGGAAACTTCCAACTGCGCAGCCCCAGGATGCTCAGATTCCCCAGCCCCCTCCCCCACGCCAGGCCCGGAGCGCGGACCCGGCCGCGGTGCCCACGTCCCCCGCCGCGTGTGCTCCCACCACACCCGGCCCGGGCCGCCCGGCGCCCTGCAGGGGCGGGGGGTGCAGGGGGTCCCGGCGCCGTCCCGCCCGGGGCGGAGTTCCCGGCAACTCGGCGCGGGGCTCCCGGCCGCCCTCCCCCGCGCGTGCCCCGACCCGCGCCCGGGCCCCACGACGGCCGCGCCGGGAGGGACCCCGGGCCCGCGCACGCCCCGCGCTGCCCGCGCCGGCGACCGGAGGGGACGCCCGCGGGAGGAAGGAGGGAGGGACCGGCGGACGGAAGGTCGGCGGCCGCTGCCTACCTCGGTCCGGGCCAGCGTCGCTCCCGCGCCGCCCTCGCACCGCAGTCGCGCCCCGAGCAGCGCGCGGCCTGCGCCGGCGGCGGCTCATGCTCGGCGCCCGGGCCCGCGGCCGCCCCCGCGCTGCGCCAGCTGCGGGCAGATCCGCTCCCTCCGCGGCCGACGCGGGGAGCGCGAGCGAGCGGGGAGCGGGGAGCGGGGAGCGAGCGCCGGGCGGGCACGGAGCGGGCGGGCGCGGGAGCGCGGGGAGCGCGGGGGGTGCGGGGCGAAGGCGCGGGGCGGGGAGGGCGCCCGGGGAGGGCGCGCCAGCCTCTCCTTCGAAAAAGGACCAGGCGACGGCCCAAGAGGCGATGAGAGCTGCCAAAATCTGTATCGGGGACTCTGATAGTGACGGCGCTTCCGTGGGCAAATCCCGGCCCTCCGGTAATTCTCCTTGACCGTCACTATCGCCCTGTGAGGCTGGTGTCGTTTTTGTTCCCATCGGACAGAACCTGTTCCTCCAGAACCCAAGAGTGGCATCCAGGTCTGCCGGTTCCGCGGAACCTGCTGTCTCTCTGCAGGGACACTCCTGCCATGCGACGGCAGCCCGGGGGTCAGGAGTGGCTCTGTTAGGCAGTCAGACTCGGGCCAGCAGCCCACGGGTGAAGGGTCTGTGCGGAAGGACGGGGAGGAGGCTGCGGGCTTGCTACTCAGCGCGCATTTCCTAACTGCCTCGTGTGTGCCCGGTGTTGGGCTGGACAGTGGGAAACAGCCGTGAAGGCCGTCTGGCTGGAGTTCGCGTTCTTGTGGGAAGTAGGCAGTGAGTAAAACACAAGAAAATAGTTCCTGTGTCAGATGATACACGTCCCTGGAGAAAAGCACAGCAGGGAGAGGGGATAGGGAGTGCAGTTTGTGGGGTGGAGGATTTTTTCTTTTTTGGAAATGGGGTCTCACTGTGTTGCCCAGCCTGGAGTGCAGTGGCTATTCACAGGTGCAGTTTACAGGGCACTATAGCCTCAAACTCCTGGGCTCAAGCGATCCTCCTGCTCCTCCTGCCTTAGCCTCCGGAGTAGCTGGGACTACAGCCCTGTGCCGCCACACCTGGCTAATTTTTTTTAAGAGGCAGGGTCTTGCTACATTGCCCAGGCTGGTCTCGAACTCCTGGCCTCAAGCAGTCCTAAAGTGCTGGGTTTACAGGCATGAGACACCACGCCCACCCTCTTTTTAGTTTCTTAAGCTGGAAGCTTGGCTCATTGGTTTTCAGCCTCTTCTACTGTATGCATTTAAAGCTTTAAAACGATAAATTTTCCTCTTAAGCAATGCTTTACTGTCTCTCACAAACTTTTTTTTATTATCATTTAGCTCATGATATTTTTAAATTTTCATTTTAACTCCTCTTTTAGCCCATTGGTTATTTGGAAGAGTATTGCTTATTTCCAAATATGAGGGGATTTTCTAGCTGTCTTTCTGTTACTGGGTTCCAGTGTAGTCACACATCAGGCAGAGTGTGCACTCTGGATGATTGCAGTTTCTGAAATCTGTTCATATATTCTTTATAGCCCAGAATATGTTCTATTTTGGTAAACGCCCCATCTGCCCTTGAAAACAATGAATATTCTATGTATTTCAATTAAGTCAAATTTTTTATGTTGTTAATGAAATGGATCTTGTATTCTGTCAGTTCCTGAGAAAGGTGACTTAAAATCTCCAGTGGGGCCCCAAACTGGAAACAACTCAAAAGCCCTTCAGTAGGCGAATGGATAAATGAAGTGTGGTAGAACCATCCGACGGAACCGCTGAGCCGCGAAAAGGAACTCGCCCTTATTAAACACAACAACTTGCATGGTTCTCAGACACATTATGTTCATGGAAAGAAGTCAGACGCCACGGGCTCCGTTCTGCGTGATTCCGTGTATGTGACATTTATATGACATTCTGGAAAAGGCAAATCTGTGGGGACGGAGAGCAGATCGACGGTTGCCAGGGGTCGGTGGTAGGGAGACCGGCTGACTGAGCATGGGGAGGACTGTAGGGCAGTGAGTGTTCCTGTGCCTTGGTTTGCAGTGGTGGTCACATGACTCTGCATTTGTCAAGACTTAAAGTAGCTGTACAACAAAAAGAGTGAATTTTTCTGGCCGGGTGCGGTGGCTCACGCCTGTAATCCTAGCACTCTGGGAGGCTGAGGCGGGTGGATCGCTCGAGGTCAGGAGTTCGAGACCAGCCTGAGCAAGAGCAAGACCCCATCTCTACTAAAAATAGAAAGAAATTATCTGGACAACTAAAAATATGTATATAGAAAAATTAGCCAGGCATGGTAGTGCATGCCTATAGTCCCAGCTACTCGGGAGGCTGAGGCAGGAGGATCGCTTGAGCCCAGGAGTTGGAGGTTGCTGTGAGCCAGGCTGACACCACTGCACTCTAGCCCGGCCAACAGAGTGAGACTCTGTCTCAAAAAACAAAAATTGTAATATATTGATTCAATTACTAATAGGCATTTGGGGAGTTGACATATTTTTGTTATTATGAACAATGCTGTTATGAATATTCATCCATTCACTGAACAGATATTTCTTGAGCAACTACTATGTACCAGGTTCCAATGGTTTTTAGCATGTTTATAGAGTTGTGTAACCATCCCCACAATTGATTTTAGAATGTCGCTATCACACCAAGAGGAAACCCTGAACTATTTAGTTGTCATTCCCAACCCTCCCTTCACACCCTTCTCCCCCAGTCCCTTAGCAGCTGTTAATCTTCTTTCTTTTTTTAGAGGAGGAGGAGGCACAGAGTCTCACTCTGTCACCCAGCCTGGGGGGCAGCGATGTCATAGCTCACTGCAACTCAAATTTGGGAGCTCAAGTCCTCCTGCCTCGGCCCACCACGCTCAGCTAATTTTTTTTTATTTTTTGTAAGGCAGGATCTTGCTCTTACTCAGGCTGGTCTCAAACTCCTGAGTTCAAGCGATCCTCCCTCCTTGGCCTCCCAGAGTGCTAGGATTACAGGCGTGAGCCACCGCACCCAGCCCATTAATCTACTTTCTGTCTTTATAGATTTACCTACTCTAGACAGTTCATGTAAATAAGAACCATATAATAAGTGGCCTTTTGTGACTGACTTCTTTCACCTTGCATAATGATTTTTTCACTTATTTTTTAATTGACAAATAAATATCATATACATTTATCATGTACAACATCTTGTTTTGAAACATGTATGCAGTGTGGAATGGCTAAATCAAGCTAATTAGCATATGCATTCCCTCATGTACTTATTATTTATTTGTGGTGCGAAGACGAAATCCACTCTCTTAGCAATTTTCAAGAATACAGTACATAGTTATCGACTATAGTCACCATGTTGTACAATAGATCTCCTGAGCTTATTCCTCCTGCCTAACCGAAATTTTATATCTCTTGACCAGCATTTCCCCAACACTCCCCACCCCAGCCCCTGGTAACCACCATTCTAGTCTCTGCTTATATGAGATCAAATTTTTCAGATTCTACCTGTAAGTGGAATCATGCTGTGTTTGCCTTCCTGTGCCTGGCTAATTTTATTTAACGTAATGTCTTCCCGGTTCATCCATGTTGTTGCAAATGACTGGGTTTCCTTCTTTTATAAGGCTGAACAGTGTCCCCTGCGTGAGTGCACCACATTTTCTTTATCGCCCCCAAATTTATACATCTGTCTGCACACTCCCCTCCCTCTCTCCTGTCACAGCGAAGGACATTCTCTCACAGGTCACCCTCTCTCCCTGTGCCCTAGATACCATTCCCCGCTCCGACTTTAATATTACGCCATCAAATGTACCCTTCTAGGGGAGGGAAAAAACGTCTTCCCTATACCCTTCTAGCTTCTCAGCTGGAGCCCCTGTTACGAAAGACAGATTAACAAGAGAAAAACAAATAGAGGTCTATTAACTGTACATCTCATATATCCCTGGGAGAAATCCAGGATGAGTAAACTCATCCTGAGTTTATTCAGGTAGCTAGAACTTGGGCTTAAATACCATCTTCAGCTAAAACAAAGGAAGAAGAGTGTTGGGAAGGCCAATAACGGAAATGTGACCAGGAAAAGCAGGGTAAGCAAGATTTGTCATGCCGACGTAAGTCTGGGCCTTCTCCACGATCGAGTCTCTGGGGACGTAGAGTCCTCCTCCTTGTCCCAGTACTGACAGGGAGACACCCTTACAAATGGAGATCGTCTTTATAAATTTGCCTTATAAAGGGCCAATTTCTACTTTGATTTTAGAGCTTCTCCTGAGTCTGCTGTTTCTCAAAATAATCAGCTCAAAATAATCCTTATGCCAAAGAGGCAGATTTTGGATGTGTGAAATTAAATACTTCAAACTTAAAGATGTCGGAACTTTAAATTATTTTGAGCCTTGAGAGGAATGTGGCTACGTGGCCTGAGTCACGTAGCATGCAGCGGCCACTTCTGCTTTTTTCTGTACATGATTAGGGCAGGCCTTGCGGTGCCGGAGATAACACCCCCTTTAGATCATCACCCCTCCTTACAGAACGTTTAAGCAATCTTCCTTGAAAGGTAGTAAGCTGTGACCGATCAGATTACTGTAATGCATGTATTGACTTCGTATGGGAAATGCTGCAACCCAGTTAACTGACTACGTGAGTGAAACCTTAACTTCCCCACCTTGGAACACCGACCCCACTCATGCAGAGCCTGTGTCTCCCAGGTGTCTCTCCTCAAGCTTTGTGGTCAAATAAACTCTATATTTAATATGTTTCCTGAATCTTATTATTTAAGATCATCAGGCGGTATATTCTGCCATCCCACAGGCATATTATAGGGTAGCGTATTCTGCCATCCTACAGGCGTATTATAGGGTAGCCTATTCTGCCATCCTATACTCTCTCCTCTCTCTCTTTAATGTCCCTGATTGACACATCTAACGCTGCTCTTCACAAGGTAGCTGGGGCCCCGTGGGCCTAGCAGGTCCCGTCCTGCCTCTCTCCTCCCACTCGGACGGAGCCAGGCTTCCCTGCAGAATTAACTGTCTCCACACCTCACTCCTGCCAATCTGCCTGCATCTCAAATACGGGATTAAAATCATTCCTGCTGTGCTTGCCAATGGCTCACCAGTAATTCCAAACACTCAAATCTGACCGTGTCTCTCCCTTCCTTGAGAGATGAGTCATTTGCCATCATGTTTAAAGGTCAAGAAAAAGTTCCATGAATGTTAACAATTTGAAACACTTGTCCTTTTGTCAAAAAAGAGGAAGGCGTGACATGAATTTCAATAACTCCGTTCAGTAATTTGCCACGTGGTGATCGGCAAACCTTTGTGTGGTACACAGGATTTTCACGGTCATTCCCCATCTCCTCCCAAACATCAGGATGTAACTATTTGGGTTTCCAGTCCAACATGTAAGGAACTTAGGCATCACCACTGTCCTAACAACAAGTAAAATGCTGCGCAAACTGAAAAATCAGCAATTCTTCTTAGACCCATCAGAGAAATTAGATCACAGGGCAAACCACTGCCCCAAAAGTTGGGAAGACAGAGAAGCAGACACAGGGAATCAATTCACTGGAGCAGAAACCTGCCTGCAAACCAGGGCCAGGGTAGGAAAAGCTAAACCGTAACTGAGAACTCGCTGGAGGCTCAGTGTGGACAAGCCTGAGAGTTACAAACTCCGGGGAGGCCCAGTCTTAGGGCTGTGCTCCACCTCCAGGAGCCCCACCGGGTCCTCACGCTGAATACCGGAGAAAAATCCCTTCAGGAGAAGGGAAAAGGAACCAGTTTGAAATATGTCAGAGCATTCTGCTCTTAACAAAGCCTGCCCTCGGGAGAGACTATTTAACCAGACGTCTAACTGGCTGGGGTTTCATCAGAGCCTAACTGGCCTGGGGCAAGGGAAATGCCCAGCTCCAGCCCTCCCTCGCCACCCTGTGCCACCAAAGTAGGGGAAAAATAAAAAAACAACTGAGAAACACTGGCAAAGTTTGCAGTGCGGGGGCACAGGCTCACCAGGACCGAAACCTAATTCTAGGGCTATAGGATGCTTCCCTCCTGCACACAGCACACCACCAAAGGCCCATTTACTGAAGTTCCTTTCGCCTAGAACATCATGTCCAGGGTTCAACAACAAACAAGGCATATTAAAAGGCAAACTTGGAAAAACTAAATAAGCATCAGAGCCAGCCTCAGGTTTGGCAGGGCTGTTGGAATTAGCAGACCAGGAGTGTGAAACAGCTGTGAGTCATGAGGTAGCACGCTAACGGATAAGCAGAGAGCGTGCAAGGACAAGCAGACGATGTAAGCAGAGAGGTGGAAAACCTAAGAAAGAACCAACAAGAAATCCTAGAGATCAAAATGCCGTCACAGAAATGAAGAACACCTTTAAGGGGCTCATCAGTAGACGGGTCATGGCTGAGGAAAAAATCTCTGAGCCTGAGGATATGACAATAGGAACTTCCAGAACTGAAAAGCAAAGAGACAAAAAGATTGAAAAAAACGGAACACAGTATCTGAGAACCGTGGGACAACTCAGAAGTTTAACACACACATAATGGGAGTACCAGAAAGAGAAGAAGGAGAGAAGAAAACAACAGCAATATTTGAAGCAATAATGACTGAGAATTTTTCCCAAATTAATGCCAAACACCAAACTGCATATCCAGGAAGTTCAGACAGCACCAAATAGTATAAGTGCAAAAAAAACAAAGAAATAAACTATACCTAGGCATATCATATTCAAACTTCAGAAAATCAAAGATAAAGAAAAAATACTGAAAGAAGTCAGAGGAGAAAAACACTTTACCTATAGAGAAACAGAGATAAGAATTGCATCTGCCTTCTCACAAACCATGCAAGGCAGGAGCGCATGAAGTCGAATATCTAGAGTGCTGAGAGAAAGAGACCACCAACCCAGAATTTTGTACCGTGAAGGATCTTTCAAAAGTGAGGAAAAAATAAAGACTTTCTCAGACAAATAAAAATTGAAGGAATTTGTTGCCAGATCTGCCTTGCAAGAAATCTTATTAATAAAAGGAGTTCAGACAGAAGGAAAATGATGGTTCCTTTTACCTTCTCCTGAAGGGATTTTTCTCCGGTATTCAGCATGAGGACCCGGTGGGGCTCCCAGAGGTGGAGCACACCCCTAGACTGGGCCCCCCTGGAGTTCGTAACTCTCAGGCTTGTCCACAGGTCAGAAACTTGGATCTATATAAAGGAAGAGCATTGGGGAATGAATTAAGCGAAGGTAAAATAAAAACTTTTCATTTTCTTATTAATTGATCTAATAGATAACAGTTTCTTCAAAATAATAGCAACACTTAACGAGTTGGATTATGCTGCTTGCATACGTGTCTGTGTGTCTGTGTGTGCTTATGTGTAAGTGAAATGAATGACAGCAAAGATACAAGGGATGGGAGGAGGGCTTAGGAATACTTTGTCATTATAAGGTGCTTTAACTACCTGTGAAACGATACAGTGTTACCTGAAAGTGGTCTTGGATTCGCTGTAAATATATAGTGCAAACTATAGGGCAGCTACTAAAAAAAGTTTTGGTTTTTTTCCCCAATTTTCAAAATTTTATTATCGACCATCTCTGCAGTCTGCTTACTCTGATTAAGCTGATTAAGAAATTCCCAGACAGAGCAGAACAATTCAGCAGCACCAGCATCAAGCAAGCTGCAAATCTGTCCTTTGCCACAGAGCAAGAAGACACTTGATCAACTCAAGACAATAGCCGTGTTTTCAGTAGGTGAACCCGCACCCATTCGGCACGCGTTCCAGGGCCTGTAAGCCCCCTTTTCAATTGTCTAACTCCTAAACTAGTGTGCTTTTACAGTCTGGAAACAAGGAATCACCCCAGTGAGACAGCCCTTCAGAGCACTGCTGAAAATG
Organism: Indri indri; assembly: GCA_004363605.1. Classification (NCBI taxonomy): domain Eukaryota; kingdom Metazoa; phylum Chordata; class Mammalia; order Primates; family Indriidae; genus Indri; species Indri indri. The sequence goes on along the minus strand of RJWJ010030403.1, from coordinate 6,632 downwards.
GATTAAACATCAAGATATCCCAGATCCCTGTTCTCAAATGTTAAATTTATTTTATACATATTAGCACAGGGAGAGAATACCCCTAGATAAATTCCATTATGTTTTAATGAGTTTGTGTTTTTCCCCTTTTTGGCAATACCTTCAATTTCTTCTGAGACCTTTCCTTTACAGTCATTTGGTTCTATCACTTCAACTTCTCACTGATGCTCCAGTGGCAAACCATTTTTGTTCGCTTCCATGCAAACGGGCTTCTTATACCGTGACGACGGGGGAGCATTCTCCTGTCTGTCATCAGATAACTTCGACAGTTTATTTCTCTTCCTTCTTGAGTAGAAACCTTAACTTCTGTTACAACATGTGTTCCACGTTTCACCCCCTCATGCTCATCCAGAGAATTCAAATTGCTTTTGTTCATTTTCCATACTACTCCCCACGCTTCATCCAGGACTTTGAGAAATGGTGGTTATACCTCCGTGCCAGGTTTGACTTGTTTTGCCTTCGGAATTGCCAAAGTCAGGTTTAAAATCCTGCTCGTAAGCCATGCAGAGCGTGGCCGAGGGGTTTCGGAGGCAGGTCCTCCCCATCAGCAGGTTGCTGCTGTGGGTGAAGTACAGAAAACTCTCCTCTCCTGACCCTGGCCATCCTCACAGCTCACTACGTCTGCCCGATGCCTGCACGGCCCTGGGGGTCTGGAGCAGAGAAAATATAACTCATGTACTAAGAAAGGAGGGAAAATGCAATCGTATAAAATGCTCAATTAAAACCACAAAAGTACAGAGAAAATGATAGAAGTTTTTAAAATAAATAAATAAATTTAAAATAATTTTTCAAAATTAAAAATAATAAAACCACAAAAGGCAGGAAAAGTGTGGAAGACAAAAGCAGGAACAAAGGACAAGGACAACACATAGAAAATAGTAACAAATGTTAATATGATAGATATTAATCCAACTATATCGATAGTTACTTTAAATGTCGGTGGTCTAAATATACCAATTAAAGAGAGATTGTCAGAGTGGATCAAAAAACAAGACCCAACTATGTGTTGTCTATAAAAAAGTCCAATTCAAACATAAAGACATAGATTAAAAGTAAAGAGATGGAGAAATATACACCATGCTAGCACTCATCAAAAGAAAGCAAGAATAGATACATTAATTTCAGACAGAGCAGACTTCAGAGCAAGAAAAGTTATCAGGGATAAAAAGGGGCTTTCCAAAATGACAACAGGGTCAATACTCCAGGAAGGCACACCAATCCTTAAGGTTTACGCATCTGACAACAGAGTGTCAAAATACATGAGGCAAAAACTAATAGAACTTCCAGGAGAAATGGAAGAATCCACTATTATAGTTGGAGATTTTAACACCTCTCTATCAGAAATGGACAGATCCAGCAGGGAGAAAATTAGTAAGGACAGTTGAACTCAACATCATCATCAATCAACTGGTTATAATTGACATCTATAGACTACTTTGTCCAACCAGCAGATTACATAATCTTCTCAAGCTCACGTGGAACAATCACCAAGGTAGACCACATTCTGGGCCATAAAACACATTGAACAAAATTTAAAAAATTGAAATCATACAATGTCTGCTCTCAGACCACATGGAATTAAACTAGAAATCAGTATCAGAAAGATAGCTGGAAAGTCCCAAAATACTTGAAGATTAAACAACACATTTTTGAATAACACATGGGTCAAAGAAGAAATCTCAAGAGAAATTTTTAAATATTTTTAACTAAAGGGAAATTAAATATAACATCAAAATCTGTGAGATACAGTGAGAACGGTATCTCAGGGAAATTTATAACATTGAATGTATATATTAGAAAAGAAGAAAGATCTAAAATCAATAATCTAAGCTTCCACATTAGGAAACTAGAAAAAGAAGAACAAATTAAATCCGAAGTAAATGGAAGAAAAGAACTAATAAAAATTAGAGGTGAAATCAATGAAATTTAAAACAGAAAATCAATAGAGAAAATCAACAAAACCAAAAGCTGATTTCTTTGAAAAGATTGATAAAGTCAATAAGCCTCTAGCCAGGCTAAGAAAAAAAGAGAAGGCACAAATTTCTTATATCAGAAATGAAAGGGGGGACATCACTACAGATCCCATGGACATTCAAAGGATAATAAATAACAACTCTGTATCCATGAATTTGATAACCTAGATGAAATGAACCAATTCCTTGACACGACCTGCCAAAACTCATGCAAGAGGAAATAAATAATCTGAGTATGCAGGGAGTTAGCTACACTCCCAGCAAAAAATCAGGTCCCTTAGGCAGGGGTTGTCGCAAAGGATAAGGAAACAATAGAAAATAGAAAATAATAGAATAGAGAAATAAAAGAATACACAGAAACAAAAGTACGGTTCTATGAAATACAGATTTATAACAGTTGGGGTATCGGGAGACCCCACAGCATTCCCGTGAGCTATGAGGCCACGAGTGAAGTTTCACATCAGTATTTGTAGGTACAGTGATCAGTTGCCAGGGGTAACAGATTTACATAATAACAGGTAGTTCGTTTTAGGTTAAAAGTCTCCCAAAAGGCTTCTATAGATCCCTTAATTAACTCTATCTATGTGAGCAAACGGTTACAAAATCTTTCAAAGACAAACTTCTAAGTTCTAAGATAAAGCTATCACTTAGCAGAAGGGTTAAACAGAGATATAGTGGCTCCATATTTCTTTATCTAGTTATTGTGGATGGAGACAGGTAGTCAGGAGTCAAGCAGGAACTGTCCCTTGGGCTAATTGCTTTTAGCCACAGGTGTCTGTCAGGGCGGGCACTCTTTGATCAGCTCTCATCCCGTGGCTCCATGCAAACCTGCTTTGTCATTCAAAGCGGGTGAAAACCACAGGTTTGAGACTGCTGTGTCACCTTGGAAAGCAGCTGCCACTGACCTTTGAGATGCCCTCCTGAGGCGAGGCAGCTTTTGAAATGCAAACTAACACGTTCACATATTCCTTCAGGGCAAAGCCCTGCAAAACTCCTGAGATCATTTCTGTCTCTAATATAGCAATATTAATCTATGGAGCAACATGAGTAGGCCTATATCTATTATAGAAATTGAACCAATAATTAATAACCTTCCAAAACAGAAAGGAACAGGCCCGGAAAGGTTTTCTGGGGAATTCTACCAGACATTAAAGAAATTATACAGTCTCTTTCAGAATACAGAAGCAGAGAGAATAATTCCTAGTTCATTCTATGAGGTTAGCATTACTCTAATATCAAAACCAGGCAAAATATTACAAGAAAAGATCCAACTATCTAAGAAAATATAATCTATACATATCCTTAGCTGGGCCCATGGAAACTGCAATAGGTACAAAATTCTGACGGCAGGAAACATGTGGGGGACCATGGTCCTCTGTCTGCAGTGGGGGATCCTGCTCCCCCTCCAGTGGGTGGCATTTACCAGACACAATCAAAATCCACCTGACATTTGATTAAGGCAGGTGCCAGAGTCAGTCTGCATATTGACTATTGGTAAAGCTGAATTTCTCTATTTAAATTGATAAATATAAATGGATCATCCTGCTCACCCAACGTTGGAAACCACTGCTGTATTTGGGAACTAATATTTACCTACTAAGTACTAGCCCTGTGCTGAGTCTATAACATGAATCATTTTATTTAATTCTCACAACTCTATGAAGCAGATTCTAGGATAACCCTCATTGATGGATGAACCTGATGATGAAATTGAGGTTCAGAGACGATCAAGTACCTTTGGTCACTCAGCTGTTGAGGGTTATGAGGAAACCTGGACATTTCTGACCCTGATCAGAGCCATTGCTTTTAATCATACTTGTTATGGCAACCATAGCTCGGCAGCATCTCCATCCCTTGCTTAGTGCAGTCACTCTGATTACAGGACACAAATCCAGCGCAAGATTATGCCCCACCTTTGCAGTGACCCAAGGCTCCAGTCCCTTTGCAGAGGGATGGTGCAATCCAGATATGTCCCCCAGCTGCCTTGCCTCTAGTTCCTGGATCTCCACAGTAAGGCATGGTCGTGGGGCTCTGCCAGGGCCTGGGTCAGGCCTTCTTTCTATTTGGTCTTGTCCCGTCCTTTTCTGGAAGAATATCTTGAATATCCAAGTTTCTGATTTGTCGATGTCACGCTTCTCCGATTTCTAGCGCTGGTGCATGCTTTTCCTATTTCCGTAGTCTGTTCTTGGTCATTTCAATGGAAATTTGGAAAGAAGTTAGAGGTGTGTAAAAATTTAGCTAATTTATCTGGAAGTCCGTTGCATGAAATACAAAAGCTAAATGTTCTTCTTGCCTCTGAAGAATGTTTAGGGGCAAGTTCTCTGAGCTAAGACATTCTTTCTCTCATCTGCCTAAGAGTTTGTACCTGAAGCTATTGCATGGTGTGTACTTTTGCCAAATCAGCAGGGCTAAGAGCTGGAAGGTAGAGGAGAGTGGAACCTTCGAAATGCCCACAGGCTACACTTTTCAGTTCGCCCACTCGGACCCATTCAAAAGCTCCTGTTTACAAGTCTCTTCCTAGGGTCATGGGGAGTGGGAAGAGCCCCTCGTTTCCACTCCATCCAAGCAGCTCTGTGAGAAGATCTGTGCTAAAAACATGGTCTGGATCCTGGTCAGATGTTTACAGATGGTACAAGCATGACTGAGCCAGGAGTACACTTTGGAGTGGGAAGGGCGCAGGGGCTTCTGAGTTTCAGTCCTCATCCTGAGCCAGAAAGTCCCATGGAAGACCCAGAATGATCCTAGCCCAGAGACTGTGGAGAGTCCCATCCTGTCCCCTCTGTACCTGAGGCCAGGGTTCAATTTGTCTCCTTAAGGATGTCCAATTTCTCTCACTTCACAGAAGAACAAGGATTGTTTTTACTACATGGGACAGCAAAAAGAACAACACCAAAGCAACACTTATTTAAGACTGATATCTCTGTGCCCTGGAGAGCCTCTGCCTCTGAAACAGGGAGTGTGCCCCTACTGTGTCCTAGAAAAAGCAGGTCCACGCAGGGCCTCAGCACCTGCTTCTGAGGCTGAGGACAGCCAGGTAGTGTCAGGCATCAGTTGTCATGAAGGCTCAGGACATTGCGACTCTGCAGCCTAACCCAGCTTTATGCGAATGTTGGAAAACCCACTCTGCCTGAGGGACCTGGGCAGCCGGCCACAAGGAGGTGTGCTGCTGCTCAGCACCAAGGACAGTGCCCAGGGTGGTGCTTCATGGAATTCCTGGACATCAGGCACCAAGACAGAAGGCTCCTTCCCGACAGCAGGGTCAGGCTGAGGGTAGGGCTGTGTCCAGGTGCCCTGCAAATTCCACAGGCAGCTGACAAGCCCCTTCTTGTCATCACAGCCAGGGTTATGTCGCTGCACTTCAGGGGCTAGGAGGCCAAAGAGAGATATGCGGTGTGCTCCCCGAAATGGCAAGCTCCACCTGACTAACACAGGCTGGCCTCAGGGCTCTGCCTCCTGGCCCAGAGCATGCTCTCTCTCCTTGGCTTGCCTGCTCACACCACTGACCTGGGATTCTGAGACTCTAAGGGGCCCTGGTGTGGGAATGGAAGTGGCTTTACTGGAGCAATCATGAGAGCAGCAGGAGCCATTGCAGGGGGGAAGGTCCCGCTGGGCGGAGGCTGCCCCGTGTTGCTGCCGCGGGTGCCGCCGTGTGGCCACCGTGCGTGGGGCAGAGCTCTGATGGAACCGAGGCTCTCGGTCCCCAGCGTCGGCACCGTTCCTTCTCTGCCCTCTGAGGGGCTACTCTCCACTGACCACTTCCTACATCCCACATTCCTTTGCCTACATCCTCTTTTCTGATTCTCCCAGCAAACCGTGGGGTGGGTACTGCTGTTGCTCCCATTTTGTGTGTGTGGAGCTGGACTCTAATCCAGACGTGTCTCCTGCCAATGTCCCTGTGCTATCCTGCATGCCTCCAAGGGTTCTGGGGTAAAGGACACCCCAGCTGAGCCCTAGAGCCTTCCTTCTCTAGGCAGAGGCCATTTAGACTTGGGGTCAGACAGAGATAGCCAAGCTCGGTGCTGGGCTTACAAGGTCTCTGTGCCCGGAAGCTGAGCATCCCGCGGGGAAGGCAGCGTCGAAGCAACATCATCGTACGAGGCTCACCTCTCCCAGCTTCCATGACCTCTTCTGGTCCGTGCAGGGAAGACAGTTGCTCCTCTCTCACGGCACTGCCCAGGTACTGGGTGAGGAATCCCACTGGAAAGCGTCTGGCCTGGGGTACATACTCCATAAACACAACCTCCTTCCTGGCTACATGCTGGGGACCTGTGAACTCAGCCTGGATCTTCCCGACACTGCGTCACCGACGGGTCTCCAGCCAGGGGCTGTGAATGCCTCCCTAGCCTTGGGGTTCTCTTTTTTGGAAGCCCAAGGTGCCTCTCAGTAAGAGAATTGCCTGGAGCCTGCACGGAAGTGGGAGTTTTCCACGCAGGGGTTGGTGTCCCAAGCTAAAAGGTGAGGGGAGCCCAGGGGCACTGGAACCGGAGGCAGAGAGAGCTCAGGGTGGTCACAGCTGATTCCAGTCCTAGTACTGCCCCTCACTGGCCGTGTGAACTTGGGCAGGTCCCTGTGTTCCTCAGCAGCAGTTTCCACAGCAGTAAAGTGGAGCAAAGTGAAGGC
>RJWJ010030402.1:0-19936 GCA_004363605.1 Indri indri | reverse complement strand
CAAATGATACTTTGAAATTAGATATGGCTGTGAGTGAATCAGTCCTCATTATTTGAATAATTTCTGCTTTCTGAGTCTGAGCAAATATTATGATGTAGAAATTGGGATAGAAGCCAGAGAATCCTGAAAAGTTGAGAGCTTGTCTCTCATTCCTGGAAAAGAGAAATCCATTGGAATAAAGTAAGCCCTTGTTGACAAGACTAAAGAACATTTCAACCAATTTATCAGCCATGATCAGTGCCCGTGCGCACGCACGCGCGCGCACACACACACACACACACACACACACACACACACACACACTCCTTTCAAATCTCTTAATAGACTATTGGTAACATAGCGTCTCTTTGAAGTAGTGGGGTTGAAGCCAGGTTAAAAATAGGAGATGGGATTCGAATGCTGTCCTCAACAGGGAATGAGAAATATTAATACAAGACCCCCTGGGACAGTCACTGCCCTCTCTTGAAAGCTTTTCAAACTGTTGGGACTTTATTTGGCTTGCTTGAAAAGACTGAATGTAGATTGTCTGACAAGAGAGAATCACTACAGGATTTTTAATGTGGTTTTCCTAATATGATTGTTCTCAAGTAGGTATGCATATGTCTGAGAATTGGTAGAGATATAAAGGTTGAAAATTAGGATATGAAGATTTAATTTTAAAAGAAAAGTAAGATAACCAAAAGTTACATGCATTAGTGAAGATTTATAAAGACCCATATTTGTAAAAGTCCTCTTTCAAAAACAATCATTTAGAAAGAAACATTTATAAAAATTAAAAGATAAGTTAACATTTGACAATTTGAATACAAAACCAACTTTTGAGAATAAAAATACAAATACTGTGGTTTAAGTTTTTCTATGTGAAGGTAGAAAATGTAATTTGAAAATAACAAATAAATACATAGATTTATCAAAATATCATGGGTCCTGAGAACTTCTTGCCCCTTCTGCCAGGCGAAGGCGCAAATGACGGCTGTCTATGAACCTGGAAACGAGCCCCCCCCAGACACTGAATATGCCAGCACCTTTATCTTAGACATAGCCTTAGAACTGTGAGAAATAAATTTCCATTGCTTATAGTACACCCAGTGTATTGAACTTTTACTGGAAAATCATAAAATAGATATTTTGTACTATTAATAGTTCATATACGTACTCCTGTCTATGGAAAGTTTGGTTGTTTAAAGTAAACAGCCAGTGCCAGGTAAAGTTGTTTACCTTTTATCACCTGTTTGAATTAAAAATACTGGCTTACAAATATATGTGTACCACGTTTAGAATGAAAAACTTTTTAACATTATTATAAATTAATTAAATAATTTAACTGTGATATGTTTTTCACATGTTAAAAAACTGACTAAAATTAGAATTACCTCATATTCCTTCTGACCTAGGTAATTCACTAGGATGTCTAGGTTTTCTCCTGTGAAGTTGAAAAACAGGTGAATTTTACATATGTGATATTTATTATAGAGCACTTTTGCATCTTTGTATTTAAAATATAAAAACAAAGGAGGACTGTTTGTGAGTATATATGTGCACCATATTACAGACATGGCCTTCAGAATATATAGGCTTTTATGGATAAGAGTACTGATATTACTTCATTCCTTTATGCATATCTTTGGGAAAACAACAAAAAGGCTGATAATAGCTGAATAGAAAAAGGCATAGGCACCGTCTATTATTCATGCACACACAAATTCTTGTATTGAATTACATGCACTCATATTTCATTACTGTTCGTCGTGTTAGAAATTCAAATTAATCATGATGCCTTTCAGCTGCTCTTGATCACGACAAAACTCCCGGGGCATTTCTCTCCCTTAAGGCAAAAGGAGGTAAAACTCATTGGCATTTAAAAATAACATCACCACCTCCAAGGTTTTATATTGCTTTTAACTCTCTCCAGCTCTTGGGTGGTTAGCCATGAAATTATGCCTGCTTTGTAACTGTTTAATTTTAGTCCATAATGAAAAGTGATTATAGAATAGCCAAAGGCTGATACGGTAAGTAGCTCTCAGAACATTTTTTAAAATGTTTTATAGAGTTTTTTATTGAATTAGTTACAGAATACACAAGGGGACCTCCCCTCTTTCTTAAGACTGGATAACACTGCCCTTACAAAGTATATTTGAATTTCTGCATACACTTTGATTAGCACTGTAGACAATTGTGGTTTGCATTGAATTGTAGTGAAACAGATGAACTCATGTTGCGGTGGGTTTACTTGGTTAAAATAGTTAGAATATGTAGATAAAAATGTAAAATTTTATAAATCAAATAGATCTATAGAATTTTTCCTTAGAATAGTTGATTTTAAAAATAATCAATTTTTATATTAATTATTAATAATTAAAAATATTCTAATTTGAACAGCTTGAGAGAAAAATACCAGAAATATCATTCAGAATAAATAATTAATTAAATGTTTGTTTTGGCCAAGAATATTGTTTCTTATGATAAAACATCATAACTACTTATATTGAGAAATTTCCTAGATACTTTTCTCACCCTTTGCCTTCTCTACATGATTTGCTTCAAGCAAACTTCTCGAAATCCATATCTTTTTTGGTCACAGATTCCAAATTTACGTACTCGCCCTAACTGGACATGTCCTCTTGTGCATTTTTCAGATCAGACTCCCTGTTTTCCTTCTTCTGTGTCCTCTTTATGACTTCCTATTCCTGCTGATAATATTACCCTGGTCACATTTTTTAAAATATATTTTATTAACAACCTGCAAAAGAATTATTTGCAGGGATTGTTTAAAAAGTGGGATTAATGAGTCCTCTTTCACACTAGGGAATATAATTTTCTGTGACAGCAACTGTGGGAGTATATTCTCTAAACCAATGCTTAAGTTATTCTTATGCATTGGAAAGTTTAAAAATTATCACACTATTTGATAAATCACTAAACAAAAACTGGCTACACCTCAGCAGCATCATATATCAAAACATCAAAATCAAAATTATATAAAACACAATAATTGCATATCAGTGTATGTACACAAATCTCTCTCCCTCTTTCTCTCTCTCGAGGAATTCAGAACTGTTTTCTAAACTTTGGCTCAAGTCAATATAACTTCAAATCTAACGTGCAGAATAATTTGAAGGTTACTGAGCCAGGAAATATTAAGAGAAAACTATTCTGTATCTTTGGATTGCCTGTCAAAATAGCGTTTTTGTTTTGTTTTGTTTTGTTTTGTTTGAGACAGAGTTTCACTCTGTTGCCCGGGCTAGAGTGCCGTGGCTCCAGCCTAGCTCACAGCAACCTCAGACTCCTGGGCTCAAGTAATCCTCCTGCCTCAGCCTCCCAAGTAGCTGGGACTACAGGCATGCGCCACGATGCCTGGTTATTTTTTTCTATGTATTTTTAGTTGTCCAGCTAATTTATTTCTATTTTTTTAGTAGAGACGGGGTCTCTCTCTTGCTCAGGCTGGTCTCAAACTCCTGAGCTCAAATGATCCTCCCGCCTTGGCCTCCCAGAGTGCCAGGATTACAGGTGTGAGCCACCGTCCCCGTCCCCAAAATAGTGTTAATAATGTTTCCAGAATTAGTAATATTTAATAAGATATATGAACTGTATGCTATTTTAAATTCAATTTAATAATTCAGTTTTTTTATTCAAGCTATAGCTATTTATAACGAGATATAAACTATAAAACGTTTATTACTTCATTTTTTATCCTTGAACTTGAATGTCTGGTATCCTATGTCCTATTATTTAAAATTACTCAAATATTTACTTTCTTTAGAACTTTGTACAAAGGATTGAAAAATTATCATTGCCAGCCTTCCTCTGACTGTTTGTTAGTATCAAATATAACATGAAAGGCCTCAGAGGCTTCTATCAATGGTTATTCATTTATGCAGTAACTTCTACATACCCCATATTGATGACAATGTGCCTTCTATGAGAGGAAAGTCTATTCTCCTTCTCCTCCGTCCTCAGACATCTTTCCAAATATCATACAAGGGGGGGAGGGGAACTTCCTTTGAACCCAACTCTAGAAAGTGTGGTTAATTTCTGTTGTTCATTTGGCCCAATCTGTGAATCTTACACCATTAACAAGAATGAAATATATGATCTGGAGGGCGTAATTGTTGTGTTAAGTAGTTTAAAGCTTATATTTTTCTCTTTATAAAATGCAGTTATCTGTATTTCATAATAGGCCATTTATTTATTTATTGTTATTGATCAAATGATGAATATTTAATGAGTACATTTTGTATATCATGCATTGTATCATGAGAGTATATCATAAAATGTGGAGTTAAACAAGGCCGTTGAGTTAATCTCATTCAGCTCTGTAATACAGCAAACGTGAAATATCATATCACAGACAATCTTGGTCTCAAAGCTTGCTGGGTACATTTCAGCAGGTTTCTGAGATCAGAAAAGCTGAAATTTGAATCAAATAACAGCAGGGCAAGCTATAGGGCTTCCCTTGAGAAAATTAGACAGTTACATTGGCACTTGAAAATAACTTTCATCCTTTTATTGATATAGAAATAGGCCTATGGTAAGGGCTAAGATAAAAAAGCAGTATTTTTCAGATGACAGTACTTAAGGACAAATGTCTGGCAGCATCGTGGTTCTACATAATCTATCATCTCTTGGAACAGGACTTTCATCAGGGCCTTTGACCCTGGGGAGATAGATCATGGCAAGGTCATGGGGAAACAGAAATAAAAATAACATACCCTCAGTAACATTCCAAAGGTAGTTGGCATGTGAATGGGGCTTTAAGATAAGTATCTGGAACTAAGAGCCAACTCCAGACTCATTGGATATCTGACTTTATTAATTCCAGTTTAAAATTATGGATAGGAATAAACCCACGGAAACCTAGGCATGTAGGACAAAAGTATCAGTGTCTACAGATGACGCAGATGGCAAGACCTAGCAAATGAATGAAACTCATAAAAGGAATTTTTCCAAGGCCACGAAGCTGGTCAATGACCAATATAGGAACAAATCCCAGATCTTTAAATTCCAGGGCCATGATTATTATACTATATCTCTAGTACCTTAGTTGGGAAGATAAAAAATAAACATAAATATTCTATATGAAGGTAAGCAGAATAAAGAATCAAGTCACATTGTGTAAAAATATAGTAGAGAAGATGTTACAGAAATCACACGAGAAACTATTTCCACGGCTGCCCCCTGTTCACCCTGCTCTGCTTGTCTCACATGTGAGGTAGGATAATCTAAAATGCATAAATGTTAGGTAGACTGATCCCATATATTTCTATTTCAGTTAATCTCTAAATTTTTGTTTCTCTCAGAAATCAGGTTTTAAACTACTTCTTTTGAAGCCTGCCGCTCTCAAAAATTATGGTAGTCAATATCCTAGGAAGATTAAAACAATAGAATGGGCATTTATGTGAATATAAATAATAAACTATGTGCAGTTTTACAAGCCAGGCTAAAATTACAAGGGTCATCAATCCTGGTGCTTCAAAGCATAAAATGATAACCAGCTGGACTTTGGAAAAAATTTTCCCCTGTGGTGTAATATTGAACAATTGGACAGGTGCTTTATGAAAGGTAATTTTTTTCTGGCTTTCCACTGAAGCATCTAGTATAGGTCTTTATAAAATACCAGTCTAATGGGCCATTGATCTTTTCAGCAAATGCAATTTGTAGGATTCTTGCTTTTCCAGAAGTAATCAATAAGAATCTTAAGCCCACATTGAAAAAATAAAATCATACTACTTATTTACTAGAGGAACTATTTAGAAAAGAGCTAGGCTACATTGAAAAAGAAATGATTCTACAGTCATCATAAAAGCAATAGAAGAATGATCATGTATATATTAAAGTGCATTTATAGCAATAACTTTGGAAACATTTACACCTCTATGTATAATATCATTCAGAGAAGAGATGAATGTACTTAGAGATACACATATATAAATGTGCCTGCATCGAAATTCCAGCATGTTTGACATAACTTTCACCTATTTGCAATGAAAACAACATAGATTATAAGTTTATTCTTTAGAATCCTTCAATATCTTCTCTCTTCTTATATTGACATTTGATTATACTTGGGTTGATTGCAGGCTTTCCAGTTTCTGTGTTTTAAAAAACTCTTATAAGTTTTCATCATGCAATTGAAGAGATTAGATAAATAAATTTTGTTGATTGCATATTTAGTATCTATTTTACATTACTTTTCTTTGCAATCTGAAATGTACCAGGGCTCTTTCTCTACAAACTACATAATGCTGTATTAGTCAGGGCCTTAGCATGTTCTAATGCCCGGCGCAGCCTGCCAGAGATGTCAGGGGTTCAGGGATCTCTGGAGGACTGACCACCCCCTGTCCCAGGATTCATGCACATTCAGACTGAAAGAAACATTTCAACATCCTCTTGGCATCATGTAGGGCCTTGAGATAGGCTGGGACCATCTTATCCTGGTACTGCCCAGGCTATGAGCCCATGGACAGAGCCATGTCAAGAGTGCTGATGCTCCACGCCCTCTGAGTGAGGTCTCAGGGAGGTCTTGTCAGCTTTCATATGTTCATCCAGTTACAGTATTTCTCAGTATTTGTACTTGTAGAATTATAAATAAATCTGAGAACTTTTTTTTCTTTCTTAATCCCATTTCTCAGAGCTAGACTCTGATTCTGATTTAATTCCCTCAAACAGCTTCTATAGTCTGCTGGGGGCAGTGCCTGAATCCTCAAAGAGAGGCAGAACTGCCCAACCCCGCACTTGCTCTTCTGTCTTCCATCTTGTCTTCTCTTGACAGACATCTTAGAGGCTGCCACTTGCAGATTAAAACCATGTTTCCCAGGTGTCCCTTGGATGTTGGACAAAATTGAGGCAATCCCCATTTTGCAGTTAGATTTTGCCACTCTAACCTTCGCAGTTGTTATAAATCCACCCATTTCCCCAGAGCAGCATGCGATGTTTCTGGGGTCTGATGTTGGTGGCAGGAGGTGTGAAGCAGATTTGTAAAGCAGGCTTAGAGGAAAGCTGCTATGGTATAGACAGCTACCTTATCTTAGTGTGAGAGGTAGTTTAGTTTCTGCAATTGAAAGGGGATAAAAGCTTTGGAGCAAAATAGGGACCCTGGATAATTTTTCAAATTCTCTTGTTTCAAAACATGATGAATTTTTTATTTGCTCATAATTGGGTAATCACAAGTCATTGATAGAATACAAATATAAATTCACCAAAACTTTATGAAGCAGGAAAAAATTCTATCGTTTAAAATTATACATTGGCATTGGTTTTGTACATTAGCACGAATAATATGTAATTTGTTATATTTAAGCCATGTTGCCTCTGAGCAGTGATAAATGGTTGCGGTTATATGACACATATTCTGACATTGACAACACCAGTTATTAGAGTCTTAATATGGTAATGTTTAGTGGGTATGTATCTATAAATAACTAATATGGACTTTCCTGTCAACTGAGACACTGTCCTATATCTGCAATTGTGTTGGGCCATTTCTGCTTGGACGTGTTGTTCTCATTTTAAACTCCTCACCTCCAATATTTAATTCATAATCTTTATCCCAGACCAATTCCCCTTTCAGTTAATGTTTCACTTTTTTTCTGAGTCACTTGATCTGAGGCCCAAGCATTTATTTGTGATTCACAAATTCTTCTTTTTTTCTCTTTGTCTCGTATTTGCACCCCCAATACCCAAATGCATGTAATCATGATCCATTCACGGAATGTGGTAATGTCATTCTAATTGATCTTCATAACACATATTGCTACCAAAATAATATTCTAAAATATGTTCTTTATACAATTATAAATGTGGAATGGATATATATATATAAACATGTTCTATAATTATCGATATTGAATGATTAATAATGTGTATATAAAATTTAAATCTCAAAATAATTAACTACTAAGATTCATATTATAATATTAAATTGGTATAAGTTTAATATAAACTATAATGCCTTAGATTGGCAAATGGGAGGAAAATTGAGTTTTCTACCCTGTTGATGGATGTCTACATCTGTGGTTTTGTTTTGTTTTGTTTTGATTTGATTTGTGTGTGTGTGTCTGTGTGTAATTACAAATTTCTACAACAATTTTGTGAAGTATTTTTTAAAAAGATTGTAGTAATTCTCAAATACTATACTTTTTAAAAAAAACTTTAGAATATTACGGGAGCACATACACTTTGGTTACATATATTGCCTTTGCACCACCAGAGTCAGAGCTACAAGCATGCCCATCCTCCAGACAGTGCTCACTGCATCCATTAAGTATGAATATACCCATTCCCTCCTCCCCCAACACCTGTTCAACACCCTAGGAATGTCACTTCCATAAGCGCACATTATTGTTTTTAATTAGCACCAATTTGATGGAGAGTGCATGTGGTGTTTGTTTTTCCATTCTTGTGATACTTCACTTAGTAGAATGGGCACCAGCTCTATCCAGGGTAATAAAATAGGTGCTAGATGATCATTGTTTTTGTGGCTGATTAGTACTCCATGGTATATATACACTATATTTTATTAATTCACTCATGTATTAATGAGCACTTGGGTTCTTTCCACATCTTTGCAATTGTGAATTGTGCTGCTATAAACATTCACGTGCAGATGTCTTTTTTATAGAATGTCTTTTTTTTTCCTTTGGGATTGCTGGATCAAATGGTAATTGTACTTTTAGCTCTTTGAGGTATCTCCATATTACTTTCCACAGAGGTTGCACTAGTTTGCAGTCCCACCAGCAGTGCATGAGTGCTCCTGTCTCTCTGCATCCATGCCAACATTTGTTGTTTGGGGACTTTTGGATAAAAGCTTATTCTCACTGGAGTTAAGTGATATCTCATTGTGGTTTTGATTTGCATTTCCCCGATTAGAGATGTTGAGCATTTTTCAATAGGTTTGCTGGCCATTAGTCTATTTTCTTTTGAAAAGTTTCTGTTCATGTCTTTTGCCCACTTTTTAATGGGGTTGTTTGATTTTTTCTTGTTGATTTTCCTGAGTTCTTTATAGATTCTAGTTATCAGTCCTTTATGAGATGTATAGCATACAAATATTTTCTCCCGTTCTGTAGGTTGTCTATTCTCTCTGATGATAGTTTCTTTGGCTGTGCAGAAGCTCTTTAATTCAATCAGGTTCCATTTATTTATTTTTGTTGCTGCTATAATTGCTTTTGGGTTATTCCTCAAAAATTCTTTGCCTAGGCTGATGTCTATAAGAGTTTTTCCAACATTTTTTTCTAGAATTCTTATGGTTTCATGTCTTCGGTTTAAGTCTGTTATCCACCGTGAGCTGATTTTTGTGAGAGGTAAGAGGTGTTGATCCTGTTTTAGTCTTCTATACGTCGCTATCCAATTTTCCCTGCACCATTTATTGAATAAGGATTTTTTTCTCCAGTATATGTTTTTGTCTGCTTTGTCAAAAATCAGTTGGTTATATGAGGATGGTTTTATGCCTGAGTTGTCAGTCCTATTCTACTGGTCTATGTCTCTATTCTTGTGTCAAAACCAAAACCATGCTGTTTTGGTTATTATAGCCTTGTAGTATAGTTTGAAATCTGGTAAATTGATGCCTCCCAATTTGTTCTTTTTTCTTAAGGTTGCTTTGGCTATATGAGGTCTTCTCTGGTTCCATACAAAGTGTAGAATTATTTTTTCTAGATCTGTGAAAAATGATGTTGGTATTTTAATACAGATCACTTTGAATTTGTAGATCACTTTGGGTAGTATAGACATTTTAACAATGTTGATTCTGCCAATTCATGAGCATGATCTGGTTTTCCATCTGTTTGCACCCTTTGCTATTTCCTCCTTCAGTGTTTCATACTTCTCCCTGTATAGGTCCTTCACCTCCTTAGTTAAATATATTACTAGGTATTTTTATTTTCTTTGTTGCTACTGTGAAAGGTATTGAGTCTTTTATTTGGTTCTCAGTTTGACTGTTGTGGGGTATGTGAATGCCACTGATTCGTGTACATTGACTTTGTAAACTGAGACTTTGCTGGACTTATTTATCAATTCCAGAGTCTTTTGGCAGAATCTTTGGGGTTTTCTATATATAAGATCATATCATCTGCAAAGGCGATAGTTTGACAAAAGAAGGAAATGAAGGGCATCGAACACTGTACTTTAAAATAAAACTATAAAGATAAAATAAGTGCCATACTCATGAGAATTTATTTTAGCATTACTTTAAAAATATTAAAAAATATAAAACTATCAAACATATATCTGTACAAATTTGGTTAATTTTATTAGGATATGTCCTTGTAATAATATACTGTTCAGCCATTAACACTTTGAATGTTTTTTTTTTCCTACAACAAATAAATTATAAGCCATAGGCAGACATTTAGAAGGAAAGGCAGATGTCTCCTTTAATGAAGCATCTTTGTTAAGGGATATGGGTATAAAAATGTACAGGTGTGTAATGATGAGGAAGAAGAATTCTGACTAAATCTCTGTCATGAATTGGGTACCAAGAAAGAAGACACAGCCATAGGGTTCTGTAGATAGGAAACAGAAAAGTTCAAGGAGTAAACCTAACAAGAAAAGCTGAACAATAGTTGTTCTTACACAATTCACTTTAATAAATGCAAATCCTAAAAATGAAGTTATTCATAAAATTTATTTCAGATAAGTTTTCTAACAAATGAATAGTATGAAAAGTGAAAAGAACTTGAGACATTGCAAATAGGAGGGGAAGAGCCCCCCAAAGTTATTCTTAACCTTAATTTTCAAATAAAGTTCATCATTTTACCTAAGTCCTAATGTGACACCATCTGGAAACTGAATTAGGCAGAGATATTGCAATGGATAAGCAATGACTATGCACAGTATACTCAGTGTAAAATAGATTCAATAAAAAGAATTCTGCAATAACACTCTATGTAAGAGTTTATGGAAACAATTAACAGAATAAAATTTATGGAACGTTTTATGTACTTTTGAATTTTACATATTCTAAGGCAGTGTGAAGGCATTAATACACGGAAATCATCAA
Organism: Indri indri; assembly: GCA_004363605.1. Taxonomy (NCBI): domain Eukaryota; kingdom Metazoa; phylum Chordata; class Mammalia; order Primates; family Indriidae; genus Indri; species Indri indri. Next base: position 8,946 of record RJWJ010030402.1, on the reverse strand, counting down.
CATTTTATAATAAAAATAATTGCTAAAGTTACTCGTATTACCACAGAATACAAGCAAAATGAATTACCTTTAATTGGCCATTACATCATCATCAATGGAATTGTTTATCATTAATACAATATTTCATTTTGGAATGCTTATGTAGTTATTACAGGGAGTAGTGCTATCATAAAAATAAACACCTATTTCTTGTATTGGCTATAAAATCTCTTAGCTCAGCAATTTAAAATAAGCTGATGTTGCTTTTTCAGTAGCATGTGCAATTTTCTGGGTGACTTCTTGACAATTGCAAAAACGATATACTATGTGATGGTTTTAGGAATTGAAGAACATTTTTCCCATATTCTTATATCAGTATAAGCATATAAATGTATTTGCTATATGGTTTGCTCACAAAATGAATGCAGTTTTCTTTTGTTTCTTGTGACTCATGCATACACCTATAAAACATTGAAAATAATTAAAAAACACTCTAGATTTTAAATCTGTTTATTTAAAACTTAACAGTAATATGAAGGAATAAATGTGTATTATCACAGTATTTCTTGATTTATTCAATGGAATATTTAGAATAAATTATATTTCTTTACATGTCACATGTAACTGAACTGTTTCTTGATGTCACACATATCCAACCTAGCTTAGCTTTACAGATTCTTATAGGACTATACTATCATATTTCCTACCAAAACTTATGAGGCCACATATAGTGTTATCGGCACACATCAAGTATTCTCCCTTTTGTTAAAGATGGTCTTTTAGTGTTTATAAGTTCTTTAACAGCATTGTTTTGTTAAATTGCCACACAAACTTTGGAAATTGGTAGTTTATATGCTCTAACATGCAAAGAAAATGAGAAACAGAGGGCTAAGGTGACATACCACAGGTCACCCAACTAGTAAACAATAAAACATAAATTTGAAATTATGACTTCTAGACTCAGGTTCCACACTTTCCGCCATATAATTTATGTGCTTTTTTTCACTATTTTGCAATTATTCATTGAGTTAGCTAATAGACATGCGATTTTTTTCTTTTGTCGTATATAAAAATTCCCAAATTATCTAGTCATATAACTAAATAGTTTATTTTACCTTATAAGGTTTTACAAAGATTAATTTCTATCAAAATGACTAAAATAAAAAAATAATGATAACATCAAATGTAGGTGAAGTACAAAAAACCCTGATCATTCTCATGCTTTGCCAGGGAAAATATAAAATTATATAATCACCTAGATAACTGTTTGGCAGTTACTTGTAAAACTAAACATGCACTTACCATATGCGTTAGGAATAGCACACTTGGGCATTTATTTGAGAGAAATAAAAACTTCTGTTCACACCAAAACCTGTCCATGAATATTTATGCAAGCTTTTGTAATGCCCTCAAACTAGACGTGATTCAAATGTCCTTCAACTTTCTTGAAGATTATTTGCAAATAAGACATCCTCAAGGAACATAGTCACCAGTTTGGCCAAATTTGAAATAAAGGAGACAATTCTACACAAGCTGTGAAAAAAAAGCACCAAATATTTTACAAATAAAAACCCATCAGATTAACAGTAGACTTCTCAACAGAAACCTTACAAGTCAGAAGGGATTGAGGTCTCATCTTTAGTATCCTTAAATAGAATAAGTGTCAGCCAAGAATTTTGTATCTGACAAAATTCATAAATGAAGGAGAAATAAAATGTTTCCCAGACAAGCAAATAAGTAAATACTAATGAATTTTGTCACCATGAGAACCCCTCTACAAAAAATTCCTAAAAGTGTTATAAATACCATAAAGAATGATTGACACTCACCAGTGTAAAAATACTCAAAAGTAAACATTCACAGCTCTTATAAAACAATAGCCACAGGGAAGAATACAAATCAGGTAGGTAAAAATCAACATGATGACCAGAACATTATCTCACTTATTAATATTAACATTGAATATAAATTGTATGAATGCCATATTTAAAAGATATAGATTTACAGAGAAGATAGAAAAAGATAACCCAAATATCTGCTGTCTCCAAAAAATAAATTAAACTCATGAAGAGTCTCACACACTCAAGGTAAAGGGGTGAAAAAAATATTCCACGCAAATAGAAACCAATAGTTAGCAGGAGTAGCTATTCTTATGACAGATAAAACAGATTTTAAATCAATGACAGTAAAAAAAGACAAACAAGGTCATTATACAATGATAAAGGGATCAATTAAACAAGAAGATATAATAATCCTAAATATATATGCACCTAAAATCGGAACACCCAGATTCATAAAAAAAATACAACTAGACCTAAGAAGTGAAATGAACACCAACATAATAACAGTGGGGGGTTTCATACTCCACTAACAGGACTAGAGGATCATTAAGGAGGAAAATCAGCAAAGAAATACTTAACCTAGAAAAACAGACTTAACAGACACTTAGGGAACATTCTACACAAAAATCTGCAGAGTATACATTCTTCTCATTAGCACACGGAACATTTTCCAAGGTAGACCAAATGTTAGGCCACAAAACGAGGCTTGGCAAATTTCAAATAATGGAAATCATACCATGTATCTTCTCAAATCACAGTGGAGTAAAGCTAGAAATCAATTCCTAGAGGAAATTTAAAACTATGCAAGTACATGTAAATTAAACAGCCCACTGCTGAATGATCTTTGGGTCAATGACAAAACCAATATGGAAAGAAAACAATATTTTGAATTAATGACAATGGCTACACAAACTACAAAAATCTCTTGGATACAAAAAAAATAATGCTAAGGGGGAAATTCATGACACTAAATACCTACATCAAAAAGGCAGTTCACAAATTAACAATCTAATGTCACACCTTAGGAAGCTATAAAAACAGGGAAAAACCAAACCTAAAACTAGAGCAAGGCAGGAAATAACAAAGATCAGAACAGAATGAAACAAAATTGAAACCGAAAACAATACAAAGGATCAATGAAATGAAAAGATCACACTTGTACCCTAGGACTTTGTGAGGCTGATGCAGGAGGACTGCTTGAGGCCAGGAGTTTGAGACAAACCTCAGCAAAAGCAAGACCCCATTTCTATAAAAAATAGAAAAATAAGCCAGGCATGGTGGCATGTGCCTGTAGTTCCAACTACTTGAGAGGCTAAGGCAAGAGGATTGTTCAAGCCCAGGGAGTTGAGGTTGCAGTGACCTATAATGATGCCACTGGACTCTAGCCTGGGTGACAAAGCAAGACTCTGTAACAACAAAAAGAAATGAATAGTTGTTTCTTTGAAAAGATAAACAAAATCAAGAGACCATCAGCTAGATTAACTATGAAAAGAAGAAAGAGGATTCAAATAAGCTCAATCAAAAAAGACAAGGGAGAGTTTATAACTGATACCACAGAAATACAAAAGATCATGAGAGACTACTATTAACATCTTTATGCACACAAACTAGAAAATCTACAGGAAATAGGCAAATTTTTGAAAATGCACAATCTCCCATGCTTCAATCAGGAAAAAGCAGAAATCCAGAACAGACCAATAATGAGTCTGAACAGATGGAATTAATGAGTCCAACAAGATTGAATCAATAATAAAAAATCTCCGAACAACAAAAAAAATACCAGGACCAGATGGATTCACAGATGAATTCTACCAGACCTAGAAAGAAGGAACAGTACCCATCCTACTGAAACTGTTCCATAATATCAAGAATGAGCAACTCCTCCTTAACTCATTCTACAAAGCCAGTATCACTTTAATACCAAAGCCGGGAAAGAAAACAACATCCAAAAAAAATAAAAAAAAGTACAGACCAACATTGTTGATAAACATAGATGCAAATATCCTCGACAAAATACAAAATACTAGTGAACAGAATCCAAAGCCACATCAAAAAAATAATTCACCAAGATCAAGTAAGTTTTCATCTCAAGAATGCAAAGATGGTTCAACAGATGCTAATCACTAAATGTGATTCACTGTATAAATAGAATTAAAAACAATAACTATATGATCATCTCAATAGATGCAGAAAAACTATTTGATAAAGTCCAGCATCCTTTCATCATAAAAACTCTCAACAAACTAGGCATAAAAGGAACATACCTCAAAATTATATTAATAAAAGCCATATGTGACAAACCCACAGCCAACATCCTACTGAATGAGGAAAAGTTGAAAACATTACCTCTAAGAACTGGAACAAGACAAGAATGCCCACTGTCACCACTTGTATTCAACATAGCACTGTAAGTCCTAGCCAGAGTAATCAGGCAAGAGAAATAAATAAAGGGTATTCAAATCAGGAAAGAGGAGGTCAAACTATCATTTTTTGCTGATGATATGATCTTGCATCTAGAAATTTCCAAAGACTCCACCAAAAGACTCCTAGAATTGACAAATAAATTCACCAAAGTCTCAGGTTATAAAATCAATGTACACAAATCAGTAGTATTGCTATATACTAATAACAGTCAGCTGAGAGTCAAATCAAAGCCTCAATACAATTCACAGTAGCTACAAAGAAAATAAGGAATATGTTTAACCAAGAAGATGAAGGATCTCTACAAGGAGAACTATAAAACAATGATGAAAGAAATTGAAGATGACACAAATGGAAAATCACCTCATGCTCATGGATTGGTAGGATTAAAATTCTTAAAAAATGTTCATACTGCCCAAAGTGATTTATAGATTCAATGTAATCCCCATATTTCACAGATCTAGAAAAATAATTCTAAACTTTATTTGGAACCAAAATAGCCTGAATAAACAAAGACATCTTAAGCAAAAAGAATAAATCTGGAAGCATCACATTATCATATTTCAAATTATACTATTTATACTAACATGCTATTTCAAAATAGCATGGTACTGGTATAAAAGTAGAGACAGAAATCAATGGAAGAGACTAGAGAACCCAGAAATAAAACCGTCTACTTACAACCAACTGATCTTCAACAAAGCAGACCATACACTAGGGAAAGGAACCCCTATTCAATTAATGGTCCTGAGAAAACTGGATAATCACATGCAGAAGAATGAAACAGGACCCCTATTTCTCACCATATACAAAAATTAATTTAAGATGGATAAAAGACCTAAATGTAAGGCATGAAACCACAAAAATTCCAGAAGAAAATGTTGTAAAGACTCTTTTAGACATTAGCCTAGGCAAATAACTTACGACTGAGACCCCAAATGCAAATACAGCAACAACAAAAATTAATAAATAGGTCTTAATTAAATTAAAATGTTTATTCACAGGAAAGAAAATAATCAACAGAGTAAATAGAAAACTTTCAGAATGAGAAAAAATATCTGCAACTATACATTTGATAAGGGGGCTAAAATACAGAATCTACAAAGAACTCAAACAAATCAGCCAGAAAAAAACAAATAACCCCATTAAAAATTGGGCAAAAGACATAAACAGAAATGTTTTGAAATAAGATAGACAAATGGCCAACAAACATGAAGAAATGCTTAATATCACTAATCATCAGGGAAATGCAAATTAAAACTACAATGAAACATCACCTTACCCCTGTCAGAATGGCCTTTATTAAAAAATCAAAAAGCAATGGATGCTGGTGAAGATGCAGAAAGAAAGGAATGCTTGTACATTGCTGTTGGGACTGCAAATTAGTACAACCTCTATGGAAAACAGTATGGAGATTTCTCAAGAAGTAGATGTAGACATACCATTCAACCCAGCAATCCCACTGCTGGGTATCTACCCTAGGGAAGAGAAGTCATTTTGTAAAACAGACACCTGCACTCAAATATTTATTGCAGCACAATTCACAATTGCAAAGATATGGAACCAACAACCTAAGTACCCATGAATTAGTGACTGGATTAAGAAAATATGGTATATATTTACCATGGAGTACTACTCAGACATAAAGAAGAATGGAATCATGTCTTTTGCAGCAACTATAAGTGGGAGCTAAATAATGGTTATACATGATCATACTGAGTGATATTTTGGACTTTGCAGATTCAGAAGAGGGACAAGGGGTGAGGGAATCAAAAACTGTCTATCAGGTACAATCTATAGTATTTGGTTGATGGGTACGCTAAATGCCCTGACATCACCACTATAAAATTCATCCATGTAACAAAAACCACTTGTTCTCCATAAATCTATTGAAATAATCCATTAAAAAACATTAATGAATAAGCAAAATGTGGTACACCTGTATAATGGAATACTACACAGCATTAGAAGGAACAAATAATCGATACATATAAAAACTGGATGCAATCTTATAAGAATCATGCTAATTGAAAAAAGCCAATACCAAAATATTTGGAATCTTTGGGTGTGATTATAAAGGGATAGCATTAGGGTGAGGGAATAGTTTTATGTTTTGATGGTGGTGACAGTTATACAAATCTATACAGGTGATAAAATTGCATAGAACACACACACATAAATAAGTGCATCTAAAACTGGTAAAATTTAAACAAACTATATAGATTACACTAATTTCAATTCCTGCTTTTGATACTGCACTATAGTTATATATAATATTACTACTGGAGGGAACTGGGTGAAGGGTACACTGGACCTCTCTATACATTTTTTGAAACTTCCTATGAATCTGTATCTATTCAAAACTTTAATAAGTTTGAAAGAATGATCAGTGCAATCACAAAGTTCTGCCATAAATTCTGTCTTCCAAGAAGGGCTGAACGTTTTGAGGTAGCAAATTACTTGATTGATTGATGACATCACTAACACAAAGAAGACAACATGCATTATATTATTCATGTTACCTGTCACATGTTCCTCATAATGAAAAACTTGCTTGTGTTATGTCCTTTTGTCATTCACTTTCTGTGTGGGAGTATAAAAATTTATTTTGACCATCTCTTTCCAGTATTTAATTCTTCATGTAGGCACAAGTTTTGTGTGTGTGTGTGTGTGTGTGTGTGTGTGTGTGTGTGTGTATGCACTTGGAGCTCCTAGGAAGAAATGATAGATGGGAAGTCAAATCTTAATTTCTCATAATTTTACATTTGCTTTAGCTTATTACTCAGACACCAAATTCTATATTTAATGCCCTCTTTCTTTAACACAGGTTGGAAGGATAGTATTTTTCAGCTAGCTCTGATGGGTTCTCTTAGAAGCAGTTAAGTAGAATAATTGAAATGTAATCCCAGGAAGCATTGGTAGGTGAGTGGAGAACTGTGAAAAAAAAAAATGAAAAAAATTCCATATAGGAGGCATTCATGAGCCAATTGCTGCTTTGTACAGCTGGGACTCAATGAGCCCTAGAACCTCTGGATGATGGCATTGAAGATTCCTCAGAGTTTTTCTACCTGAGGGTTGAGGAAAGTCAGAAATTTACCCATGAACTCCCACCCATCATTGTTTGAGAGCTTCTACTGAAGGCATTAACACTCAGGATATTTGGCCTGCCTGCATGTGGGCCAAGCATGGTCTATCAACCAGAGGCAGTCCTTTAGCAGAGATCACAGGCTTTGGCAACAACAAGCCATCAATGGCACAGTAAGAGTGAGAGCCGAAGGCATATGGATGGTGTTGATAGCATCTGCTATACTCACCATCATCAATTTTTCAATATTTTCTACTTTGAAAAACAAAGATAAAAACCATGCCTTACCATGCCTGTGTTGCAGTGATGAGACTCAAAATAGGAATCTGTCACTAAGGGATTGGGAAGGATGTCAGAATGAACATAAGGCCATGATGAGGTTTGGCTTACGATTTGCGTCTCTTTTCTGACTAGTGTCCTCACGGAGATGCAGATTGCAGGAGTGCGGAAGCACTAGACGGCAATAAATGAATTTGAGACAAACCTCGATGAAGTTTTTTCCTCTGAACCATTTGTCTATTTTCTGCTTTTTTGTCCTTCTGTAGATGTAGAACCCTACGTGTAAACACATTTCTGTTTAATAGGCCAAATATCTTGGAGTCAACACTGATGTCTCTCTTTTTCTGACACTACACATCCAGTTTTTCAGTAAATTCTAGTGGCATCTTCAAAATATGTTCAAAACCCATCCGCTTATCTGATCCCAGCTACTACCAGTGGTGTCAGGTGTCACTTGAGATTCCTTTCAAACATGCATGTACTCATGTCAATCCTCTGCTCAAAGTTCCCTCAGGCTTCCCTCTCACCATTTAAAGGGCCAAGGCTATAAAACGCCTAACAGAATCTTTATCAGTTGCACCTGCACTCCCACCTGTCTGTTCGCAATTCCCACCACTCTTCTCTCACTCCCCTCCAGCCACACTGTGCTCCCTTCTCTTTCTGAAACATACTCCATCACCAGACTTTATGAGGCCAGGAACTTTTAACTCCATTGTTCACTGCATATTCCCAGTGCCAGAATTATTCCTGGTTATTAGAACCTGCTCATTATGTATATTATAAATAGATGTATTCAAAGAATGCTATGCTACTAGAAAAATAAAAAAAAAACACTTCATTTTTTTCAGGTGCAGAAAAGGCATCAAGCAGCTACAACTACTGTTAACTAAACCAATTCGCCCCAAATAGCCAGACGTTAAGCTCCTTTTGGCAGTCCAGAATTCTTTCCTTATATCATTGATATCAGATCTAATAGATAGCCACCTCATTGAGTGTATTTGCACAAACCAGAGAGAAATACAGAGTTTGGAAGAACTCTAGAAGTTCTCTAGTTCACAGGCTCAGTATTTCCTCTTTTCTTATCAAAATATAATATTCCATCCTCTTGTGTTAGCACCTTTTCCTTGAAGTCAGTAGAAATCTATTCCGAAGTCTTTTCTCAAGACTTTCTGTTGCTAATTAGTTTATTTCATTTGTATAAAGTTTCCAGCCCTTGTATTTACATACCTAGAGGAAGAAGAGCTGTAACCAAGGCAACCTAGGGAGGTCTGTGTGGTTTCCATCTTGGCACCAACCTCTGCTCTATTTCACTGAACTCTAGATGAGTTCTTGGCATTTTTT
>RJWJ010030401.1:0-19940 GCA_004363605.1 Indri indri | reverse complement strand
GTGATTAATGAAAAAGTGAAATGATCCTCAAAGTCATTGGTTGTTAAACTGGGACATATATACCCTGATGATTTATAAATATTTTCCAAGAGATCCTCAGAGAAATTTGTTTTCAGATCATCAACTTTCATATGAACTATTTGTTTTGATTTGTTGTATTGTTGTATTATCTAGAATTTGAAAGTGATGAAGAAAGGTAATAATACAGATTGAACTTACAAATATATGGTACATGTGGCCACCACATTGTATATAGCACACACACAAAATTTAGGAACTGCACTCTGGTATTCAAAAATAATTCATATGAACTATTTTTAAAAATTGAGCTAACTGATAAGACCCCTTGAAGTTCTCCTTTTTATTTAATAATCTCCCATTTCCCATGAAACACAAAAAAAGATATCCTTTTACCCATTGGGGGTCTTATTACTGTGCATTATACTAACATGAAAAACTTCCAGGGCATCAAACAAAGGAATAATTCAAAACATTAAAAAGCTTTTGGTATTAGATCACTATGTCATTTTTGTTACACAACTCAGTTGCAATAATGATCCGAGTAGCAATGGTTAAAAAAGAAGCTTCCATTTCTATATATCTATTTTGTGAACAAATTTTCTGAGCATTTAATATCTGTAAAAACAAATACATATACACACACAAAAATAAAATCGATACTTAACTCTCTTTCTTTCATGTAATTGGTCATAATCATCTTTAGAAACATAAATAGCCTCATGGATCCATCTCATTAAGACATACATTTCCAATACAATTGGATTATTTCTGCTTAATAAATATTTATCAAAAATTGTAATATATCTATCTTGCTTTAATCTATGGCTTAGTAATAATGATGATACCACCATACAGAAGTTATTTTTAATACTTAGAACCGTGTAGTCCTAGGAATTACAAACTAAATTTAAAAGTCAATTTATGTGCATATTTTTGTAGCAGGTAAGTATAATCAATAGAAGATTTTTCCATGTCAGAATATGTTACCTGAGCTTAAATTTCTCTAAAATTTTGTGACACCTGTAAAACATCTGTTTGTTACAGAAAGCATGTCCATTTTTTCAATGGATGATAGTGGGTATGAAATTACTCTAATTACTATCAACTACATTTTAAAGAGTGTTTTATAGTTTTGTTGAACAATTTCAATATTTGCAAATTCCATAAATGATATCCTTCACCAAGAGTCACCAAACTTTCCAAAGTTCTTTTGGCAAGTAAGTAAGCAAAACATGTGAAGATCATGGCTCTAAGCTACTGCTCCTGGCTAACTGGAAATTCGGCCCAGCTCTGCTTCTTGGCAAAGAGTGTCACTGACCGCAGGTGGGATGTGTGACCCTCCAGGAGGGTGACGCCCCTACTTGCAATGTTACTCTTGTCAACTGCATCAGATGATGACCTTGCTCACATTGGAGAATTTTAGGCTTGGCTCCCTCAAGCCCTTTCCTTAGGGAAGACTTCCTTGCCCAGCCCTGGCCAGATCCAGTGAGGTCCCCCTGATAAACATATACTCAGAGTCTCCATGATGTTTTCTCAAACTTCGCATTCCGTTTCACAGTTGTGTATTAAAAAGGACTTGACCAAAGTCCGTATCTGTCACTGGACTGTAAGCTGTCTGAGGATGGGGGTCTTGCAATTCTTTGCTCATGACTTTGTCTTTTGCCTCAAGCACAGGGCTTAGCACGTCATAGAATCTCAGTAACTATTTGTTGAATGAATGGATGGATTCAACGAAAACTCCGTCTGTTATTCATAAAATGCAAATACACTAAGAATAGCAACACTTTCAGGTTATTCATAGGTATGTATGTATTGCACATTTATTGTTTGTTTGCTTATTTTCTAGATTAACCTGAAATATGAACTGTGCCCTTATTTTGTCCTGTGTACTCAGCTGTGTTACTTGCACATGTGGGTGGGAAAGAGTTAAAGATTTACTCGGTGGGACTGGGAGCAACAATGGCTCCCTGTGGACTTTTGGTGTTGCTTTAGCTGCAGTAGAGATGTCTTGTTGCAAAATCAGGGGAACACCTCTGGAAAGGAGGTGCTAGAGTGTTGGGGGCCGGGGCAAGGGGTTCTCCTAGGGATGTCAACCCAGGAAAGTCTTCTCTCCTCCTTAAGCTTGGAGAGCTGTAGATGACTCTTTCCAGAGTGGCAGACATTGGAGTTAGGAGAAAAATATGGAACTGCTCCAAATTGCACAAGTGCAAGTACAAAGAAGGGATGAAGACACACTGAGGGATAGAAGCTTCTGGAGCAGCTGCAGCAGCAGCAAGCATTTATGTCTCTTGGGGTGGCGCTGTCTGCATCTTAGTCCAGGGCGGCTGAATGAACAAGAGGGCTCTTTTGAGCTCTGACATACAGCAAAGTCAGCTTAGAGCTCTCCAGACAGAGAAAACCAAGGTAAGACAAAATTACTCAAAATAGCATGAAGGGCCAGTGGCCAGAAGACATCTGAGCACAATTCAGTGAAACTCGGCCTGACCCTGACTCTGCAATTTCTAGCTGCGTAACTTTGGCAAATGACTTAACTTCTCCGAGTCTCAGCTTCCTCATTAGTCAGATGAGATTTTGCAACACTCCCTAGATGAGAGGATGGATATGAAAGTGTTGCCTTCATAAGAAGTTGTCTGGTAAATATTTGTCAAAATTGTTGAAAGATAGAAAATTCTAGAATAAGACTGAGGCCCTGTATCTGGAGATCCATGAGCAGAGTTTAGAGGGTTGGCTAACCCAGATGACCCTTGGATCCAACCAGGCCGTGGATGTATGTGTGCAGATATATCTGTCTCTGGGTCTAGAACAGGGCTTTTCAATCTTGGCACTGTTGACATTTTGAGCTGGAAAACTTTGTTGTGGGTGATAGGGTGGGGTGTAAGATATTTAGCAGCACCCCTGGCCTCTACCCGCTAGATACCGGTAGCACCCCCAACCCAAGTTGTGACAACAAAAAATGTCTCCAGACTTAGCCAATGTCTCCTGGGGGCCAAAATTGCCCCTTGAGGCCAATTTCTTTCCAACTGACTGAATAGATAGATGGATGGATGGATGGAGAAGAATATATTGTTAGATAAAAAGGCATTTAAGCAATTCTTAAATGTAAAGAAGAATATTGAAAGAGGGTACTACTGGAAAAGAAGGAACTAACATTTATTGGAGGCTTACTCAGTTCCAAACACTACTGATATTTTACATATTTTATCCTATTTAATCCTCATAATGATGAAAGTAATATTATTCCCATTTTAAAAGTTAGGCTTAGAGAGATTAAGCGACCTACTAAAGGTGGAGGAGCCAGCCTAAGAGCCCAGCCCCACGTGTCTCAAATACCCAAGGAATGTCCACTTGCACAGTTTTGCACAAATCTCTGTCCGGAATGGAGAGCGGAGACCTGTGAGGCCCCTGCGTCTCTGGCCTTCCAGTCGGCCCTCATCTCCCCCCAGCGTGGTGAATGCAATCTGGCCCCGGCTGTGTGCTGTGTGTACCCACGGCAGATCCTTTTGCTGCTCTGTTTGTGGTGTTGACAGGTTATAACACATGTGGCTTTGGCCAGGTACCTGCCCCACACTCTTGGGAGCCCACAGCAGGTGAATGATGCAGAAATTACCTCTGTCTATGACTGCAAGCGGCCTGTGGCTGTGTTTATCACCAGGTGAAGAAATGCCTTTTTTTCACTGGAAGCCAATCACTCATCCGTCAAGTGAGGAACAAAGTGCAGATGGTTAAACTACCTGAATTCTCTCCTCTCCCATCCACCATGTGTGCCCATTCTAACACACACTTTTACGGAACTCCCACGAGCAATCTGGTGGAGCATTCTCAGAGGTCCATGTACTCCACAATATATGGTCAGGTGTATATGGCATTTCCCAGGGATGCTTATATTCATTTACTCATTCATTTCATAAATTAAACATATTTTTATTAGGCTTTTACTATGTGTCAGGCACTATGTTAAGATTGGGGACAAGACAAATTAGGACAAGGAGCTTGCATTCTAGAGGGAGGGGACAGAAAACAAGTAACTAATACATAAATTAGATAAGACCTAGGAAATAATAGGGGTGATGGGACAGGGAAGTGACTGGGGTGGGCAGAGCTGTATCCACTTAGGTGATCGGGGAAGACTGGTCTGGGGAGGTGACATTTAGGCTGAAGTGCTCTGATTGGAGTCCTTGGAGAGGGAGATTATGGCACAAACTGGTTCAGGTAAACTAATTTGCCTGAATATTTGTGGACATTCAGAGAGCAAATCTCAGCCCTGACAATTGAGGCCAAATTCTTTCTGACCAATTGAATAGATTGAAAACCCCAGATGGGGAACTTAGCATCATGACTATGTCTTGCTGCCCTGCCAAAGAGCCGCCCTTGGCTTGTGAATATGTGGCTACCTAGAGAAACAGTTCTGAAATTCTCATTGAGAATCTGGTAAATGTTTTGCACTCTCTCACCAGAAAGTGTATATACCCATGTGCTTATGAATGCTTACTTATAATTTCAGGGGGTTAGTGACACTCACAAGCTTTTTTTCCAGACTACTGAGTTAGAACCCCAACTACAAAGATAGGTCATAGTCTTCGTGGCTCATGTAAATTCCTGGTGTGGATTTTGTGGCAGGAGGTGCTGAGGAAGAATTGTTACTTGTTATTCACTCCAGGGGGATTGCTGTTGTAGAAGGTTAAATTGTTGCTCCCAATGCTGCACTCCCTCTGGTATTAGTACATGGCCACACCCTTGCTATGGCCTCACAGTGGGCAGAATGTGCTTTGTCACCCCTTGACATTGGGATTGGTTGTGCGATTTGCTTGGGCAAATGGGATGCTATTTTATATTGTGTTTGTGTAGCTGGACTTGCCCTTTGTGCTTCTGCCATCAGCAGGAAAGAATGTACCCATTCAGCCTGGGCCTCCGGATGAGGCTGGATCCAAGCTCAATTGTCCTGTAGCTTCAAGCAGAACCATCCAAAGGAGTCAGTTCTAAATCAATGGAACACAGGCAACCTGTAAATTTAAGTATGTGAGAATAGTTGAGTTGGAAGGCATTGAGTTTGGGGGTGATTTGTTACTTAGCATCTTTGTGGCAAGAACTGCCTACTACAGGTTTACACGTAACAACCACATCTATCACCCAAAACACACTTAACATATCTGGGGTTCTGCACTTAAATGGTGCCTATAAATGAGAATCTAACATGAGCACAACTGTCTGATTAAATCATCTTCATTTCACAATGCTGGGATGATGCCCCATTTTCCTGTGAGGATAAGCCACTTAGCATTTTGTTTGGGGCAGAGTATATATAAAATTTCATGGGGTTAAGAGGGGACTGGGTGGTAGTGATGTAAACTATTCTGAGAGCTGGAACTTTTGATGAGGAAGAGAAAGAGTGTGGGTGGATGGTAGCTTGTGCAGATAGGCACTGGAATTCAGATTTAACTAATTGAGCATATCTAAAAATAATGAGTTGTTGCAATGTCTACTTTCACATGTGGCAATTGGATGACTGATTACTTTCTATTTCATTTCGATCTATACACCTGTCTTATCTCTCAGACTTGAAGGCAAGGGCCATTAACTTTTCTCTTAAATAGGTAACATGTACACACAGGTAACAAATTCAGGCAGTATAACAGCTATAGTGAAAAGTCAGTCTCCCTTCTCCTCCTGTCCCCAAGTTCCATATGTTGAGTTAACCACTGCTGTCACTTAAGGACCATCTTAAACTTTCAGTGCGAGCTTGAGGACTTGGAAGCCTTGTTACTTTAGAGCACCCACTGTACCTCTCTAAGCCTCATTCATGCACTAATTAAACACATAATTATTAAATATCTTTTAGGGACCAGGACTTAGTTTCCCCACATGTATTAGTTTCGTACTTTATTGTAACAAATTGCTACAAACAGTGGCTGAAAACAACAAAATTTTATTATCTTCCAGTTCTGGAAGTCGGAAGTCCAAAATGGGTTGGCAGGGCTGCGTTCTTTCTGGGGCTCTAGAGGAGAATGTTTCATTGCCTTTTCTAATTCCTAGAAGCCACGTGGTTTCCTTGACTCCTGGCCTCTTCATCTTCAAAGCCAACAGTAAAGAATCTTCAAATATTTCTCATTTGTCTCTAACTCTCTTGCCTCCTTTTTTATAAGGACATCGTGATTAGATTGGGGCAGCCTGGATAACCCGGGATAATCTCCCTATCTCAAGGTCCTCGATTTAAATATATCTTCAAGATTTCTTTGCCATATAAAATATATTCATAGATTCCAGGAATTAGGATGCAAACATCTTTGGAGGGCCATGATTCAGCTTACCGCACCATCTAAAATGGAAATAATTGCATATGTCTAAGTTTCATTTTTAATAGTATCTCCTAAATAAGTTGCAATCCATCCAGTTCCCTCCATTCTGTTGACCTCATGGTTGTGCTTTCCGTTGTCTTTGTCTCGGGTCCCTGTAGAGATCTATCTGAACAGGCTCCCTGGCATCTGCATCACCCCTCGTACCAGTTCTCCTCACTGCAGCCAGGGAGGCCTTTCTAAACATACACATTTTTTTTCATTCTGTTTCCTGTTTAAAACACCCCAATGACTCCCTGCTGGGCTCAATCTGGCGTAGTACCTACTTTGCAGAGTTAATAAGACCTTTCCTAGTGCAGCAACTGCTACCCCATTGTCACCCAGAACTTCTTCCAGTCCTCAGATCCAGCTCCTAGGTTTTTTCACATGTTTTTACTCATCGTTCAGATCTCAGCTCAGGTGTTACCCCTGTGGGGATGCTGTCCTGGATTCCCCGCAGCTAGGTTAGATTAGATGCTTGCCTCTGTCGTCCAACAACAATTCTGCATTCCTTATTATAACCCTCAGTGTGCTGAATGGATGCTGATCTTGCTCACCAGTGGATGTTTAATAAATATTTGTTGCCTTAGAGACTGCATGAATAAATGAATGAATGAACCACACTCTTACTGTAGAAACAGACTCCATCTGGTGTCCAGGCCACCCTGATTTTTATTATCGCCCTGATTCTCTGAGAGCAAAGTCTATTTGGGAAGATAGGAACTGTCATGAGGCCTGTGGGTGTTAGCCTATCATCAGAAAAATAGCCACATATATGTATCTGGCATGTATTTTTGGGGGGAGGGTGTGCATCTCAAAGTCTTTTAATTGGGCTTTTAGAGTTGGGGCCCTGCCTTCCTCTCTAGACAGATCCATTGTGTGGAGCTGGAAATCATCAACAGCTAGAAATAAATTGCTCAACAAGAAGTATTTGCCAGTGTAGACTTTTCTACAGACATACTGTGCACTCACAAGGTTTTATGACCAAGCATCCTGAGATTGTTCTCTGTACCAACATGCCTTCTGTTTTCCTGAACCTTCTCTTTTTATAGAATATCCCTGGTCATCTTGAATGCAAGGTACCAGGTTCAGTGAGCTGAAATTCCCCAGAGAAGGGAAGAGAGTAAAACCGGGTAGTCTGGCAGGAGGACCCCTTCTTCCTGCTCCCGGACATGCCAGGGAAGGCATTGAACCACACATGAGCTTGTTTTGCTGGAAACAGCAGACCCAGCACAACGTGGTGGCATCTCTCTGGGAGGGTTACAAGATTCCACTATTCTAATGCCAACCTGGCAGCCGAGATGGCGAGGCAGGCTTTATTTCCAGAAGAAATCTCTGCTTCACACAGGAGGTGGATTACAGGAAGGATGTGGATGTTCGACAGTTCATATCAGGAATTCTTTAGCAGGGGAGAGCAGACAAGGTTGTTTATCAGCAGAACTTGCCAAATACATAGGGCACATTTGATACAGGCTCACCCAGCCCCTGGGACAACTATTTCCTTCCTCTCCCTATCCTAACTTTTCTGGGTCGGCCTGTTTGTTAACCTATCTCACTGGCTGTCACAGCTGAGTAGGAAAAGTAACCAGCTACTTCTTGGACAGGCACAGGCTCGTGTCTCTAGTTCCCGAGAGAAACAATCTTCCAAGTACTATTCCATAGTAGGTATTCCATTCTGCTTCTCATCCCTAAATTGCATGATCTGGTCCTATATGGACAGAGAACCCAAAAGGCTATTATTACCAGAGAAAAGCAACTTGGACTTAACTTGCTCTTTGGTGGTGGGTCTTTGTAACCAAATCCTGGCCCCAAGAATAGAACTTCCAAAGCCTGGGCGTCTCAAAGTTAATGAACATAGCAGTCACCAGTGTGTTTGTTAAGCTCCTGGCGTTTGCCCAGCCCTCGTGGGCAAACAGGTCTTAGGAAGTTGCATGATGCAGTGGTTAGAGGAGGATGGAGGTTCATTTGGAGCACATTTTAGGAATACAACAGAATATGTGGATGAATTGGTCTATCTTCAGATAACTCTAAATATGAATCTTGACTCTCCTATTCAATAAGTGTATGACCTTGGGCAAGTCACTTCCCCTCTCTTAGTTTTAGCATTCTTAGTGGTAAAAGGGGGATCATAACAGTCTCTCCTGACCTGGGCTGCTGTGAGCATAAGTTGAGGTTGCGTAGGTAAAGTCTCGTGTAGCAAGTGCTCCTGTTCTTAGCCCCGACAGGACATCTTCTCCGGGACAAACATTGAGTTTTACTTTAGTGGATGGGTGGGCCCCTGAAGTCTAGTGAGGCATGTCTTCTGTCAGAAGAGTTTGAGGTAACTGACTGGAAAATTCAAGTCTAATTTATACCAGGGGAATAGGAGCTGATGGATAGATCTGGGATTGAATCTTGACTCTAATTATGGGATTTGGGACAAAGTTTTCTGTCTTTCTCAGCCTCCTTTATTTTAACTATAAAAATAATATTTGTCTTGAAAATTTGTTAGGGAGTTCAGGTAAAGCATCTATACATTTTATTTTATTTATTATTGTAGGGTTAATTTTTTCAGTTTTATTTTTTCCAGCTTTATTTAGGTATAATTGACAAGTAAAAATTGTGTATGTTTATGGTGTACAATATGATGTTTTGATATATGTATACATCATGAAGTAATTAAATCAAGCTAATGAACACATCCATCACCTTACCTTTTGTGTGTGTGTGTGTGTGTGTGTATGTGAGATGCTCATTTAAAATCTACTTTCTTGACAATTTTCGAGTATGCAATACTTTATTGTTAACTACAGTCTCCATGCTGTACAACAGATCTCCAGATCTTATTCATTCACCCTGAATAATTGAAACTTCGTACGCTTTAACATCTCTCCATTTCTGCCCTCTTCCCTGCCGCCAGCTTCCGAAACCACTAATCTACTTTCTGCCACTTTGAGTTCAACTTTTTTAGATTTCACATATAAGTAAGATCACGAAGTATTTGCCTTTCTGTGCCTAACTTATCTCACTTAGCATAATGTCCTTTAAGTTTATCCATGTTGTCTCAAATGACAAGATTTCCTTCTTTTTAAAGGTGAATAGTATTCTATTATATATATATGTATATAAATATATATATAAAATTTACATATGTACATATATATATACCTTACATTTTCTTTTCTGTATGTTGGCTATTGTGAATATCGCTGCAATGAATGCAGGAGTGCAGGTTTCTCCTCAATATACTGATTTTATTTGTTTTGGAATTATACCTAGAGGTGGGATTGCTGGGTCATATGGTAGTTCTACTTTTAATTTTTTGAGAAACCTCTGTGCTGTTTTCCATAATGGTTGTACTAATTCACATTCCCACTAAGAGTGCAAAGGGTTCCCTTTTTTTCGCATCCTGGCAATGCCAACACTTCTTATCTTCTTTTCTCTTTGATAATGGCTATTATCAATTAGGTATGAGATGATATCTATTGTGATTTTAATCTTCATTTCTCTGACAATTGAACATTTTTTTATATATCTGCTGGCCATTTGTCTGTCTTCTTTTGAGAAATGTTGATTCATGCCTTTTGCACATTTTTAAATCATGTTATTTGTTTTCATGCTACTGAGTTGCTTGCGTTCATTATACATTTTGAATATTAACTTCTTTTTTATAGTTTTTTTCACATTTACTCTTTTATTTATTTATTTTTTAAATTTCAGAATATTATAGGGGTACAAACATTTTGGTTACATATAATGCCTTTGCCTCACCCAAGCCAGAGCTACAAGCCTGCCCTTCCCCATACAGTGTGCTCCTCACCCATGAGTTGTGAGTTTACCCATCCCCACCACCCGCCTCCCACCTGTCTGGCACCCAGTGAATATTACCACCACGTGAGCACCTTAGTGCTGATCAGTTAGTGCCAATTTGATGGCAAGTACATGTGGTTCTTATTTTTCCATTCTTGTGATACTTCACTTTGAAGGATGGGCTCCAGCTCTATCCAGGGTAATATAAGAGGTGCTAGTTCACCGTTGTTTTTTGTGGTTGAGTAGTATTCCATGGTATACATATACTGCATTTTATTAATCCACTCATAGATTGATGGGCACTTGGGTTATTTCCACATCTTTAACAACTGTGAATTGTGCTGCCATAAACATTTGAGGTCAGATGTCTTTATTACAGAATGTCTTTTTTTCCTTTGGGTAGATAACTAGTAGTGGGATTGCTGGATCAAATGGTATTTCTAATTTTAGTTCTTTGAGATCTCTCAAATTACTTTCCATAGGGGTTGTACTAATTTGGAATTTTACCAGCAGTGTAAGAGTGTTCCTATCTCTCCACATCCATGCCAGCATTTGTTGTTTTGGGACTTTTTGGTAAAGGCCATTTTCACTGGAGTTAGGTGATATCTCACTGGGGTTTTGATTTGCATTTCCCTGATGATTAGAGATGTTGAGCACTTCTTTATATGTTTGCTGGCCATTACTCTGTCTTCTTTTGAAAAGTTTCTGTTCATGTCCTTTGTCCACTTTTTAATGGGGTTGTTTGATTTTTTCTTGTTAATTTTCTTAAGTTCTATATAAATTCTTGTTATCAGCCCTTTATCAGATGGGTAGCATGCAAATATTTTCTCCCATTTCCAATGTATGGTTTGCAAATATTTTTTCCCATTCTGTAGGTGGAATCTTTACTGTGTTGATTGTTTATTTTGCTGTGCAAAAGCTTTTTAGTTTGATGCAATCCCATTTGTCTATTTTTATTTTCATTGCCTGAGTTTTTGGGGTCATATCCAAGAAATCACTGCCCAGATCAATGTTATGGAGATTTCACCTCAGTTTTCTTCTCGTTGTTTGACAGTTTCAATTCTTACAGTTGAGTCTTTATTGCATTTTTAGTTGATTTTTGTGTATGGTGTGAGATGAGTCCAGTATCATTCTTCTGCATGTGGATATCCAATTTTTCCAGTACCATTTATTGAAGAAACTATCTTTTACCCATTGTGTGTTCTTGGCATCTTTGTAAAAGATCAATTGACTGTAAATGTGTGAATTTATTGCTGGGTTTTCTATTTTGTTCCATGGATCTATCTATCTGTTTTATGTCAGTACCATGCTGTTTTCATTTCTATGGCTTTGTAGTACATTTTGAAACATGGTAATGGATACCTCCACCTTTTTTCTTTTTGTTCAAGATTGCTTGGCTATTTGGGCCATTTTGTAGTTCCATTCAAATTTTAGGATTTTCTTTTCTGTTTCTGTGAAAAAATTTCATTGGAATTTTGATAGGAATTACATTGAATTTTTAGATCACTTTGGGTAGTGTGGATATTTTAATAATATTAATTATTTCTATCTATGACTAGAGTATCTTCCCATCTATTTGCATCTTTAATTTTTATCTTTAATTTTTTTCTTTACTATTTTATAGTTTTCAGCATATAGATTCTTTTCCCTTGTTAAATTTCTTAGAAGTATTTTATTTTTTGGTGCTTATAAATGGGATTTCTATTTTGGAGAGTTTGTTATTAGTATATAGAAATGTTATAGATTTTTGTATGTTGATTTTGTGTCCTGTAACTTTACTGAATTTATCAGTCCTAATATTTTGGGGGGGAGTCTTTAGGGTTTTCCCTATACAAAATTTTGTTATCTACAAACAGGGACAACTTAATTTCTTTCCTTCCAATTTGGATGCATTTTATTTCTTTATCTTTCCTAATTGCTCTAAATAGAACTTCTAGTATTATCTTCAATAGAAGTGGTGACAGTGGGCATCTTTCTCTTGTTTCTGATCTTACAGGAAAAGCTTTCTCTTTAACTTTTTAGAAGAGTTTAAAAAGGATTGACTTTAATTTTTCTTTAAATGTTTGGTAGAATTCACTAGTGAAGCAATCGGGTCCTGGGATTTTTGTTGTTGTTGTTAAGAATTTTTTCGATTGCTGATTCAATTGTTTTTCTTAATATTGATGTGTTCAGATTTTCCATTTCTTCAAGATTTAATCTTGATAGATATGTTTCTAGAAATGTATTCTTTTCTTAGGTTATCCTATGCATTGGCGTATAAGTGTTATAGTAGTATCTTATGATCTTTTCTGTATCTGTGGTATTAATATAATATATAATATTAATATATAGAAGATATAATATATCTTCTTTCATTTTTAATTTTATTTCTTTGAATCTTCTCTTTTTGAGTCCAGCTAAAGGTTGTAAATTTAGAATATTTTTTGAAAAATCAACTCAATTTTATTTATCTTTTTTGTTTTTATAGTTTATATTTAATTTATTTATGCTCTGGTCTTTACAATTTCCTTCATTCTTCTGAATTTAGGCTTAGTTTGTTATTTTTTATCTTGTTCTTTGAGATGTAAAGTTAGGTTTTTTTATTTGAAAATTTTTTTTCTTAATGTAGGAGTTTATCGTTATAAACTTTTTTTTAGAACCATTTTTGCTGCATCCCTTAAGTTTTGGTATGTTGTATTTAATTTTTTATTTTTCTCAAGATTTTTTTTATTTCTTCTTTGACCTGTTGATTGTTCATGAGTGTGTTATTTAGTTTCCACATATTTGTGAATTTCCCAATTTTCATCCTGTTATTGATTTCTAGTTTCATACCATTTGTGGTTGGGAAAGATACTTGATATAACTTAAATCTTCTTGAATTTTTTTAAGAATTGCTTTGTGGCATAACATATGATTTACCCTGAAGAATATTCCAGGTACCCTTGAAAAGAATGTGTATTCTATTGCTGTTGTATGAAATGTTTTGTATGTATTTGTTAGATCCATTTGGTCTATAGCATTGTTCAAGTCTGCTCTTTCTTTATTGATTTTCTTTTGGATGATCTATCCGTTATTGAAAGTGGGACACCTACTATTTCTGTATTGCCATCTACTTCTCCCTTCAGTCCTGTTAATATTTGCTTTATATATTTAGGTGCTGTTATGTTGGGTGCATGTATATTTACAACTGTATATCCTCTTGGTAATTTGACCCCTTTGTCATTGATCTTCTTTTTCTCTTGTGACGGTTTTTGACTAAAATGTATTTTGTCTGATGTAAGTATAGTAAATTATGTTCTTTTTTGGTTATTGTTTACATGGAACATTTTTTACTTACCCTTTTATTTTCAGCCTATGTGTGCCTGTAAAGCTAAAGTGAATCTCTTATAGGCAGCATGTAGTTGGATCTTGTTTATTTTTTTTAAATCTATTTATCCACTCTGTGTTTTTTGATTGAAGAATTTAATTCATTTACATTTAAAGTAATTATAAATAGGTAAGGACTTATTACTGCCATTTTGTTAATTGTTTTCTGACTATTTCGTAGTTTCTTTGTTCCATTCTTCCTGTCTTGCTGCCTCCCTTTGCTATTTGATAATTTTTTTTAGTGGTATGCTTTGTTTTTTTTTCTCTTTCTCTTTTGTGTATCCACTAAAGGCATTTTATTTGTGGTTAACATAAGGCTTGCATAAAACACATTATATAATAGTTACAACAATCTGGTTTAGGCTGATAACAACTTCACTTTGACCACATACAAAATCTCTACGCTTTAACCTCTCTTCCCTCTACGTCTTATGTTATTAATATTACAATGTACATCTTTTATATATCATGTATCCATTACCAAGTTATTGTCACTATAGTGATTTTTAATACTTTTTTCTTTTAACTTTGATATTAAAATTAAAAGTGATTTATCTATCACCATTACAGTATTAACATATTCTGAATTTGACTGTATTCTTATCTTTACAGTGAGTTTTATGCTTTTATATATTTTAATGTTGTTAGTTTCATATGTTTTTATGCTAACTAACAACATGAAAACTGTCTTTAGGATTTCTTATAAGGACCACCTATTGATGATGAAATCCTGGAGCTTTTGTTTGTCTGGGAATGTATTTATCTCTCCTTCATTTCTGAAGGACAATTTTGCTAAGCATAATATTCTTGATTGACAGTTGTTTTCTGTCAGCACTTTGAATATATCACCCTAGTTTCTTCTGGCCTGCAAAGTTTCTTCTGAGAAATATACTGAGAGTCTTATCAGGATTCTATTGCATGCAGCAAGTTCCTTTTCTCTTGCTGTTTTCCAAATTCTTTCTTTGTAGTTGACTTTTGAGAATTTGATTATAATATGTCTCAGTGGCTAATTCTTTATACTTAATCTATTTGAGGTTCTTTGTGCTTCAAGATTCTAGATATTCATTTCCTTCTCCAGAATTGGTAAGTTTTCTATCATTATTTTTTTTCAAATAAGTTTTCTTCCTCTTTCTCCTTCTATGATCTTTCCAAGAATCCCATAATGTGTGTATTGTTTCACTTGATGGTGTCCCATAATTCCTATAGGATTTCTTCACTCTTTTTATTCTTTTTTCTTTTTGTTTGTTTGACTAGGTAATCTCAAATGATTTGTCTTTACTTCATTATTTTTTTCCTCTGTTTAAGTCTGCTTTTGAAGCTTTCTATGAAATTTTCCTATTTAGACATTGTGTTCTTTAACTCTAGAATTTCTATTTGGTTCACTTTTCTGGTTTCTATTTATTGGCTGAACATCAAATTTGTTCATGTATTGTTTTATTGATTACATTTGTCTATCTGTGTTTTATTGTAGCTCACTGAGCTTCTTTAAGACAACTATTTGGAATTCCATATCGAGTAGTCATGGATCTACATTTCTTTAGGGTCAGTTACTGGTGCTTCATTTTGGTCCTTTGGTGGTGTCATGTTTCCCATATTATTTTTGATCCATGTGGTCATGTGTTCATATCTGTGCATTTGAAAAGTAGGAAACTATCCTAGTTTTTGCTGATTGGCTATGGCAGGGAAAGCCCTTTACCATTCAGCCAGTCCAGAGATTCTGGGTGGGCTGTCTGGTAGGGTCCATGGGTGTGTTTGCTGCTGGAGTCATAGGGCAGGCTGGCCTGGTACCTGGGTCAGCATGTGCGCAGGCCTGGAACCTGGGTCCACAGGGGCCTGTGTGGAGCCTGAGTCTGTGGGGTCAAGCTTGGATCTTGAGTCCACAATATCCAACTTGTGCTGGGGTGATCCTTGGGTTTGAGGCCTTAGGGGCTGGCCTCATGTTGGAATGGCCTAGCACCTGGGTTCATGGGGATGGTCCTGAAATTTTGAGTCTAGGGGCTGGCCTGGAGCTTGGTTGGGCCTGGAAGGTGGGTCTGCAGGTGTGAGCTTGGATCCTGGGTCTGCAAGTGTCAATATATTGCCTGGGCCCAGGGGCTGGCCTAGAGTCTGGAGCTGCAGTGGCTAGCTGATCTTGGAGCCTGCAGCCCTGGGGGGGTGCCATGAAGCCTGGGGCTGTGGGTGCTGGCCTGATGCCTGGGGCTTTAAGGGCCAACCTAGATAGAGCTGAGGTCTGTGGGTATTGGCCTGGCATTGGGGAAAGCCTGGAAGATGGGTCCTGAGGTGTTAGCCTAGAGTCTGGCACTGTGGAGACTGGCCTGGACCCTGGGGCCATAGGGACTAGCCTGATGGTGGGGTAGGCTTGGAGGCTCAGTCCATGCCTGCTGGCCAGAGGTTGTGGGGTCTCACCTGGTGCTGGGTTTCAGTGGGGCAGGCCTGATGCTGGGGCCTGCAGCAAAGTCAGGCTCTTACTTTCCTTTCCTTCTCACATGTGGAGGGTATCTCTCCAGGTTATTCTGCCCAGGTTTATGGGAGGGATGACTCAGGTAATGTGAGATTGCCCTTCCTACCCTCTTCAATGCATCTTTTCTTATTTCTGTGCTACTCACAGGTGTTGTAATCTCTCACCTGGTTTCCTTAGTTCTTATGAAGGTATTTTCATGTATGGATAATTGTTTCAAATTGACATTTCTACAAGGGGAGCAACGTTGGAAAGTAATACTTTGTCATCTTGCTGATGTCACTCTCCATTTACATTTTAGTTTCTTCATTTTTTGATCAATTCTGATTCCAAATGACATGCCTCTCTGCTCATGGATTATATGATTTATTAATATTTATATTAAAATATAAATATATTAAATATATTATTATATTTAAAGAAAGAAAGAAATTTGATAATGTTAAAGTTTGATTTATTAAAGAAACATATGTTGAATATGGAAACTCCGAGGAATATCTTCTGGTCTCTGGGGAGAGAGAGATCATTTATTCATTCATTCATTCATAGTGCAATGTGTAGCACATAGGAAATACTCACTAAAGAGTACCTTTAACAATATTATTAATATTATTAATATGGTAGCATATTAACAGCAATAGTCAGGTTGGGCTAGTGAATGTGAGTTGTCAAAGAGTCATAACTGGGTTCACATTCCAGTAGCTGGAAGCTGCATGACTTTGAGTAAGGTACTAAATCTCTCTTGGCCCAAGTTGTATCATCTGTGGGAATAGAAGGTTATGCCTACATTGCTAGTGTGTAGTAAGGATTAAAATGATATACTAGAGTACAAAGGCACATAGTAGACATCCAACATGTATGTATATTAAACTACTATCTTTCTATTTTTCTTAAAATCTCATTAATTTTTTTAGTTAAGTCTCTTTAATTTTCATACAGATACCTTCATCTGCAAATAGGGACAATTTTAGCCATTCCTTATCAATGAGTATCTTTTTTTCTTATCTTTTTGTGGGTAGTAGGACTTGCAGAACAATAGTAAACCATAATGGTGTCAGTCTATGTCCTCTCCTGTTTTCCCTCAGTGGGAATAATTCTGATATTTTATTATTAGGTATGCATTAGTTGTCAAATTCTAATAGCATTATCATAGTTAACATTTTTCTCATTTTTACTTTCATAAGGTTTGTTTGTTTCCTAATCAGGAATGGGTATTGACTTTCATCAGCCGTTTTTCATCAGTTCTCAAAGTAATCTTATGGTTTTATTTTTCTTCTGCTTTTATCTACTAATCTGTGTGATTGAGATTGCTGGTGTGTAGCCATCCTTGCATTGCTGGAGTTAACTCTACCTGATTCATTTAATACACATAAAACATTATTCTTCATACCTTTGAGTCACTGGTCTTAGAGCAGTCCATCATCTTCCCTCACCGATGTCTGCATCTCACGTCCTTTGGCACAATGCTTTCAGTGGGAGGAAGAAAATGGCAAGGAGTGCCCACTTGCAGGTGCACATGGGCTCAGACTCCCACAGGATTAGTTGAACATGTGGACAGAGAAAACTGTGAGTTCCTGGTCCCTGTGGATGGAGGGTTTGGAGGCCTTTGGAGTCTGTCCTCTTGTGCCATTCTGTCCCTTGCAAACTGCTGCTGCAGCAACCTCTGACCAGCTGCCAGGCACCTGACTTTATGTCCCTCTGACCACAGAGGACCAAGGCCATGTCAGCCCAAGGCTGTTTCCATAGAAATGCAAATACATAGCCAGTGCTTCCTCTTCAGACCACCTTGTCCCCCTCTTCCCTTTTTTTTTCTAGATGTTTTGTGACAGTAGCTCGGATTTCACAACAGGGAGATGTGTCACACAGTCATGCAGTTCCTTATGAAGAAATACATTTTCTTTTCTTCTCTCTATTCTTTTTTTTTTAAATTAAAAAAGTAACAGATAAACTTCTGGGTCTTTATAAAGAGATCATGTGCATTTCTCCTATAGAGGACAGGAAAAGACATCGATTCTAAACCTAGTGAAGTTTATGCCAATGCATCTGGCTTTAGGTCAGGCAGATAGAGGGGCTGCTCTCATGGAAGCCGATGGCCTTGGTGCTGCATCAGCCCTCAAAAGCAATGCAGATCGCAGTCTTCTGACCCTGAGGGTGGGGCATAGAATTTTTGTCCCTTGGAAGAGAGGGACACCTCTTTCCACTCTTTAGCCTGGCTCCGCCTAGGTCAAAGATGGTCAGCTCAAAATATATACGATCTCCAGGAAGTGGGGAAAAACAACTTTAAAGCTTCAAGTCGTGTTGGTTTGGGGTTGAGTTGTTCATGTCCAGCTTTCTGTAAGACCAAGTGTAGCAGGGCAGGGTATAAGCAATGAAATGGCAAAAGGGGATTTGCAGGGATATGAGCTGACTACCAAAATTGCCCTTCCATGCAGGGATTAGGCACATAACAGACCCAGATTAAGCCCGCAGATTCCCAAGTCTCACTCAGGCCCATAAAAATCAATATTTTTCAGGGTGGAGCCCACTATGAAGTCAAAATTTCTGGAGATGAGTCCCAGAAAACTGCACATTTGTCTGGCTCTATGTGTGATTCTAAAGCCTTCTAATGGTGGAGAACTACTGCTTTAAGTTTTGCAGCAGGCTGAGGATTAGATCACTGCAAACAGAAAGATAGGGACAAGGACAGTAGGAAGCATGGATATTGAAGGAGTAACAGAGAGCAGTGTGTGTGTGACTGAAAGCGGTGCAGACCATGTAGCCAAACCCACTTGAATTCCTATCCTGGCTCTGGGATTCTGTGACTTGGAGAAATCCACTTGGATTCTTGGAGGGACAGTTTCTTCATCAATACAAGTCATAGACTCATATAGTCGTATACTTAATTCATGGAACTCTGAGTTCACTCATTTGTTTGACAAATATTTATTGAGTACCTATGCGTTTTATCAGCCACTTTCCTGGGTGCTGGGGACATAAGGATGAATAAGACAGATAGGATTCCGGCCTACATGGAGGTCAGGGGCTGGGCTTTCACATCCCTGCCCTGTGAAATCAAAGCCCACTTTCTTCCCAGCCTCTCTTAAAATCTTCCTTCTTCCATTTCCACTTGCAGCTTTTCCATCTTCCTAATTTTCCCCAGGTCTGCAGGGCTTAAGGACACATGCTAAATGGTCAAAGATGTCACATTAAGCTTTTTTGGAAAATGCTGCTGTAGAAAGCCCGCTGGTATGAAAAGATAGAATAATATAAGAATTGTCTCTGAATGAAGACGGTGTTTTGCATATGATTATATGCATAAATTTAAAGGTGCTAAGAAGCCTGACATCTGAAAAGAAAGATAAAAGTTACCCAAATTTGTCAAAAGATACTTTCTATCGCAGTGGAAAGGACCTTGAACTAACAGTAATTCACTCATTCTTCATTTTTTATTTTTGTAACCCCATGGTCAGCCAGAGCCTCTCAGCCCCTTGGGATTGGGGTGAGATGGCCTCAAACCACCACTTCCATGGCTTTCTTGAAGATCTCCCTGAATTTTCATAATATGTTTGACTCACGGCCTCCCGCTGTCGAATATGCAATCTTTGCTCTGAACCACACTGATTTAGACGTCAGACACAGCCTCTTCACTTCTCTTTACCAAACAAAATCAACTGACATACAAACCAAAACAACCACAAGGAAAACTCAACCATGTGCTTTCATCAAACTCAGAATGGAGGAAGGGTTCCCATCACAGGACTGTAAACTAATTTAGAGGGATATGAGCATCCCCATTCTCCTAATGACTGGTACGCGTTGTAAAGCTTTATGAGGTATCGTTGGGCTGCTGCTGCTTCTCTCTTCTACGCTCTTCCTTCTCCCTCTTTCTTCTCCAGCCTGTCTTCCTCCCTCCTCAGTGTCTGAGCAAAGTCAATGTATTCCTCCCTTGCCCCAAGCAAGACAACCTCCCCACCTTGAGGAGCTGTCTGAGCCTACAACGGACTTATCAAGACTTTCCA
>RJWJ010030400.1:0-19941 GCA_004363605.1 Indri indri | reverse complement strand
GTTTATAATTACAAGTAATGCCAGACCCCAGAGTTCAGTGGGGTGTGTGGTTCTCTGACATTTGCTTTAAATTGATCCTGGTGGGTAAAGGCAGATAGCAACTTCTGCTGCTAGATAGATGGTTCACTCAACAGAAGCCAATTAAAGTACGGAATCAACAGTGCCTTTGGAAAAGGCTGGTGGCTGTGAAACAAAAACTGTATCTACTTCTCCAAAGCCTCAGCCACAGAGCTTCCCAAGGCGCTGCCTGAGCCAGTGAGTGGCCAGCAAAGGCATGGATGAAAATAGCACAGGCTTTTGTCTGAGAAAATCTCACTACTCCAACTATTGACAATCTTTGTTGGCTTCTGTTCCATACTCCAGAGATGAGAAGCACAAAGCTGTCCCAGCCTCTGCAGGAATAAATGTTAAACTCTGTGGGGGAGATGCCGCTACCCAGGTTTGAGGTGTTCAGTGTTAGCCTTTTGGTGGAAGATACTCTGAGCACCACTGGAAGCCACCCGTGGGCCCTCCAACTGTTACCCACAGAATGGCACTGACCAAGGCAATGGCCTAGGAGGTGGGATACTTGGCATGGTATTTGCAATTTGGTTTCAGGTTAACAGATACTTTCAGATCTTCTGGCAGCAATAGACATATGATATTCAACAATAAAGAAAAATACGCAGAAGCTAGCAGCGTGTGAAGAATTAACTTTTTAAAGTGTTCAGGTCATCTTCCAACATCTTCTTCTTTTCTATAATTGTACTCTCCTCCACCCATGCTCCTTCCTCTGTCTCCTTACTTAGTCTCTTTAATAGGTTTTTCCTTAATGTTTTCCTGATTATCTTAGAAATCCATGCTCATTATACAATCATGGAAAATATACATAAGATGAAAAAATAAAACCATCATTTATAATCTCACCACTAATATTTTGGAATTGTTTATCCGTTTAAATAGTCTGCATTTGCATATCTTTGCAAGTGCAGATGAATGTCTCTTAAACATACCTAATACTATAAATGAATAGGAAAGAATGTGTGGAAATGTGAGAGGGGTTTGGACAGAACACTCCTGCCGGGACTGGTGCTGTTGTGCGACGGCTATGTGTGTTTGTGTCAAGCCTGTATTAATATTCCTCAGACTGACTGTGACAGCAGCCTTTGTGTCTCCTCCTTTCCTTTCTCCTCACAGTCGCCTTGGAAGTGAGCAATATTTGCTTGCAGGCCGGGCGCGGTGGCTCACACTTGTAATCCTAGCACTCTGGGAGGCCGAGGCGGGTGGATCGCCCAAGGTCAGGAGTTCAAGACCAGCCTGACCAAGAGTGAGACCCCGTCTCTACTAAAAAATAGAAAGAAATGATCTGGACAACTAAAAATATATATATAGAGAAAAAATTAGCCGGGCATGGTGGCACATGTCTGTAGTCCCAGCTACTCGGGAGGCTGAGGCAGAAGGATTGCTTGAGCCCAGGAGTTTGAGGTTGCTGTGAGCTAGGCTGACGCCACGGCACTCACTCTAGCCCGGGCTACAAAGCGAGACTCTGCCTCAAAAAAAAAAAAAAAGAAAGAAAGAAAGAAAAAAATATTTGCCTGTAAAAATTCCCATGGGTGGTATTTGATCTTCTTTCATTCCAGTTTCTCACTGGTAAGTAATTGGATACCTACGACCCCAGCACATCACTACTCTCTTTCCTTTTCTGTCTCCTGCCATCATCTTTCCCTCTCTCTCTTTACTCTGATCTTCTGGGTTCATCCAAGAAGCATCCAAAAGCATCACTGGCTCTGGCACAATGACAGAATCATCAAAATATCTGATCCAAAAAGGCACTCAATTAAGCATACACCCTGTTCACCTGTTCAGAGGAAAGACTGAGGCTAATGTGACCCTTGAGAGACTCCACCTCACACAGAAAATCAGGAATATCTTAGATTAAAGCCAAGAAAGGCCTTGTTGGTCTGAAGTCTTGCCAGACCAATACTTTCAGGCCCTTACCACACCTTCAACCCAGACCACAACTTCAGGCCCTTAGCATTTCCCTAGTTAAGACATTCACATCTGCTTTCTTTCTCAAGGTTTTCCCAGTTATGCTTAGAAAATCCAGATGGAGAGCTGGTGGCAGTACAGACTGTCTGACATCCTAGCATAAGGATGGCAAGCGGCGGACCCATAGCACACTTTCCTGGGGGGTACCCAAGGTCACCCTGGAACCCATGCTACCCACGGCAGCAAGAGAGCAATTCCAACCCACAGAGCTCTGGGCAGAATCATGAAGTTTCTCTATGTGGCCCTCCCCTGCCCTTTCCTGTCCTCACCCCAAGAAATCCCTTCTGCTCATCAGAACCCCAGAGTTTTCTGGCTAGTCTATGTGTATGCAAAGCTCCTCACTGCAACACTGAAGACTGACTTCTGCGTGATTTCCACAATTATCTCTTCCCGATGACAAGCATAAGGAATAGACACCTGATAGGTTTAACACTCCTCCGGATCTCGCTCTTTATATCATGAGGCATTTTTGAATAGGAACCTGCAGCCTGGAGGGAGAACACACATGGAACATGGTGGGTGGTCCCGTCTATGGATATCAATCTGTATGACCTCAACCCCCTGGTCACCTCTCTAGACACAGCCCGGTGGCCTGGTCAAGGCGGGCCTGGGTCATATGGGGAGGGTCTGCCAGCCTCATTGCTTAGTCCCCTGTTGCCTGGCAACCTATGTCCGAGGTCCACTGACCCCGCTTTTGGTTCAGGTAATAAAGGGGTACTTAGATCCTCGCAACTCCCTCACTGAGGCAAAGTAGTCACGAAGGAGACGGGAGGATGCAGCACGCAGCCTGGGGCTCCGTTTGACTGAGAGCACTCTGCGTGTATGTGTGCCGGGGACAGCAAGGTGGTTGGTGAGACCCACTTCTGGTCAGTCCTGGGAATGTACTGCATGAATCTGACCTCCTCTGGTTTACTTCTCTTAGACTAGACTACACAGTCTTTAGACTGGATTGGACACAGAATATTCTAGAAGTGCCTTGGACATATCCATACCTCAAGGTCTTGCCTGGCTGGATGTTCTTCCCCTAAACTGCTCAAAATCTGACCCAATCTCAGGTCAAAAGTTACATGATTCCCTCCGACAAACAGACTAAAGTCCATACTCCCGTGGCCTTCAGCTTCCTGCTTTATCTCTTACTACAACCCGGCCCTGACCTCCCCTCACCCTCTTCTAACCTTACTCCACACTGGCACTGTGGCCCAAACTCAAATATCCTCTCGAGTTATTCCGTCTCTCTGGAAAGGCCCTTCCACACCACAGCTGCCAGTCAAAGAGGCACACCTCCTTTAGAACCTGACTCAAAAGCCACTTCTTCCTCGGAGGAAAATAATGACCTCCTGGAATAGCTCTCTGCCCTCCACCTGGAAACCCTGGCTAGCCTCCACTCCTGCCCACACACTCTAATAGCAGGCTGTGATAACTTCATCATAGCACGCGGCATAGTTGTCTCGTACAGGCCTCGTCCACATCAGCGTCGAAGGAACCGTGCAGTTCACAATGCTGATTCCTCCATTCTTCTATTTGGGATGAATGCATCCCATCTTAATGAATCCCTCCTCATTCTAACAAGTTCTTTCCATTATCCTCTCAGCAGTCTCACCTTTATGGGTACTATATTAGTAGGCCCTTCTTTTCTGAAGCCATTTTCATGAGCACGTCTTTTTCCTGATCCAGACACTATTAGTGTCCATTTTTCTATGTGCTCATTCTTCTCTGTCCCCAGAAAGCAGGGGGCTCTGCAAGGTGGGGTTCAACAACACGGGTGTTCTCAGGCTGTATCATCTATCTCTGAGTACTTCACGATTATGACAAGCATCTCAGAAAAACACCTCGAGAAGTCTGGATGGAAACCAATGCCCCATGGAAACACATAAATATTTTATCAGGCTCTGAACAAGACTCTTGCTTATAAATATTTAAACTCCTCAGTAGCATCGTGCTCAGAGGCTGATTAGAGTCAGCTTGTATTGGGATGGAGAACTGAGGGGGGTGGGGAAATACAACAGCAATGGCAGCAGGCATTCTACGGGGTCTCTCTCAAGGATCTAAAAGGACTTAAAGTATATCCCAGGGCTCCCCTGAATTGCATAGACACTCATTTTCCAATTGCTCTCTCTCTAAAGTGGGAGGCAGGGCAGCTCCCAGTGGAGCTGTCCAGAGAGGGTGCTGGCTGGGCTGCAGGCAGGCTGCCACATCGGCCACAGGCTTCTCTCAGCATTGGAGGCACAAGGAAGATTTGTAAATAAAGCACCCTGGAATCAAAATAAGGCAGACACTATAAGGATGTTCATGGCAGCTTGACTCAAAACAGCTCCAAACTAGAAACAACCCAAGTGTCCATCAATAGGAGAATGGATAAACACATGGTCTATATTCATGCAACGAATACTACTGTGGAATAAAAAGAAATGAACTGCTGATGTACTCAACATCATGGATGAATCTCACAGACATTATGTCGAACAAAAAGAAGCCAAACATAAGAGTACATACTGTGTAGCTGCATTTATATGAAGTTTAGGAACCAGCAAAACTAATCTAGGATCATAGAAATCAGAACAAAGTTTGCTGCTTCTGGATGGTGGGGGTGACTAGACAGCGGCATAGGGCGAGTTCTGGGGTTGAAGTATTTAATATCTTGTGTGGGATGTGGGTTTGTCAAAACTGGCCCAGCTCCCAGCACAGGATTCAGCTCAGAAGCACTGTGAGGATAAAAGAGGCCACTGGTCCCCAGGATCATCATTTACCTGTAAAATATTGATTGACTCCAATTACCTAAAAGGACTTCTAGTATTTTACCCAGGGTTCTGCCACCCTTATGAGCACCAGTGCCTTCTTTGTGTCACCTGATTATCTAATTAATTCAACAATTATTAATTGCTTATTAATACACCAAGCAGGAACACAGCTATACATAAAACAAAAAAATTCCTTGTCCTTCTGGAGTTTACATTAGAGTGAGGGATAACGATTAACAAGGAAATAGATAAACTGTATAGTGTCAGGTAGTGCCAAGTGCCATGAAGCAGGATAAAGCAGAGTCGGAGTGACAAGAGCTGTTTAAGATTAGTGGTCAGGGAAGGTCTCGTTGAGAAGGTCACATCCTTCCGATGAGTTGAGTGCCGGCATCTGAGGGAAGAGTGTTCAGGCAGCAGCAAGAGCAAGGAGCACGGTAGGTGAGGGGAGAGGGACAGGACATGAGGTCAAACAGGCCAGACAACACCAGGCTTTGGGAAGCCCTGGCGGAGAGCTGGATGTTACTCAAAGTGTGAAGAGAAGCCGTTGGAGGGTATTCAGCATGGGAGTGATATAATTCAACTAATGTTTTAAGAATGGGAAAAAGGAGGCAATTGGGAGAGTCAGAATATGATCCATATTTTTTTTCCTCAAAATATTTTTTAATATCTTTCACGCATCTATTTCCTAACCACCTTATTATGAGTCAAGCTCTGTCCAGGAGCAGATCACATATGCCTAGATGCTAAACTCTGATTCTTAGTAACAAGTTTATGTTTTAAGATAATTATAAGTCTACAAAAAGAGAGCTAGGTAACTTTTCTATATGTCTAAAATTTTTCATAATAAAATGCTGGAGAAAAAGGTGAGATAGGAATCTGCATCCTTTATCAGGCAAAATTCATCAGCAACTACACATGAATGCTGTGGTTCTCAACACCGTTCTGCAAAATAAAGGCTCTGATTTTTAACTAAATGTAGAACATTCCTTTCAACTCTCAAATCTAAGTTCGTGGCCCAAGTCAGTCCACGTTTTATTATTGCCGTGGCATGTCAGAGCCTTTGAGCTTCTTTCCCTTCTCCCCCTACCCCTAATTACTGTCTGAAAACCTACACAGGAATGGAATAAAATGGGAATTCAGGGAGAGGCGGGCACTTTCCAGAGAAGGCCTCGTCCTTCTATTCCATCTGGAAACGCCCTTATGGTGTCAAACGCGAAAAAGGAAATATTAAAACTCTCAACAGGAAATAAACTGTTCCATGTCTATTCTCCTTTCCAGAAAATCCCTTTCCCTCAATTCTTACTCTTCCACTCTCTTGAGAGCCTTCCAGCCTGGAAGTTGTTTCATCCCACCCACCCCTTGGGGGCTCTCCTAGGTCACATTTGTGCCTTCACCAGACTGGAGGTTCTCTTTCCCCAGGCTACCATAACTCTGCCTCTGACCAGGCTCGACTCTAGACTTTGTTGGGGAAAAGGAGAAGCTAAAAGCTGGGGATGAAAGAGAAGGGGAAATGGAGGGAACACTCCAGAGACAGTGGTGGCCCTGAAGTGGAATTAGGCTGGCAGTGGGGACCAGAGAGCCGCCTCCACTCCTCCCAAGAGATCCCTAATTCAAGCAAAGCCTTCCAAAGCACTTTACTGTCCAGATTCAAATTGCCTTAACACATATGCAAGTGCTTCCTCAGCCATTTATCTGCAGCAAGGAAAGAAGCTACTGTTTTGCAAGCCTGGCTGCTACCCTGCCTGCTGGGAGACCTCTGTGCAGAATTGAGCCATTGGTGGAGAAAAATTCGTTTTTCTTTACAGGCCTTGCTGACTAACACAACTATATCTACAATGTTTCCAGTTCTTAACTCCTACATGAAAATCTTTCCCTTTTACCTAGGGATGCAAAAATGTCATGTTATCCTCTATATCCTGGTTTAAAGAACTACACCAGGAAAGCCATTGTAGGCTAGGAGGTAATTTACCTATGATTCACACGTGCATGTACCTAGAAAACCAACAAAGGGTTATACCATGCCATGACTTCTCTTCCTGCAGATTTCTATCTGGAAACATTAACAACAGAACTCTATTTTAAAGAAAAACCTCAAGGTTCCTATTCTGCAGTAGCACAGGGATACCTAGAGTTCCAACTAGAGGCCTCTAGTTTCCCATAGAGCTAAGTTGGAAAGGGCTGCTGGCCAGGGTGAAAGGATGCTGCAGCTCCCAGGCAAGTCCCCTGCTCAGAAGCGAGGCAGTTCAACAGACCGCAGCGCAATAAAACTGTCTCTTATGGGGACTTCACAATCCCCATAAGGGGAGCCATCCTGCCCACCACTCTGCACCCAGGGGGGTGAACGAGCCCAAGCAAGGCAGATTTGGGGACACGCTTGCTCAGTGAGGAGGCTCTGGGAAGCATCTCTCCTTTTCAGCACTGCCAGTTACTCAGCGAACAGCCAAGGCCCCTCTTCACACCAAATTCCAGTACTCTCCTCTCTCTTCTGAAATTGTCACTCGCATCCCTGATGAGTGGACCCCACGTTCGCCTCAAGTTTCTAAGAGTTTCTTTACCGTTTCCAAAGAAACTGCCCAGATTCCAGAAAGGAGAGAAGAAAAAGCCCCTTCCCCCTTTCCACTTTTTACTTTGTAATTAAGTGTTTGAAGTTTCCTGGATCTATAGTGTCCACAGGGAGGTCCTACAAAATCCCGAATTTGGGATCCTCCGGGGCGCTGCGCTCACCTCACGGCCGAGAAGCGCCAAGCCCGAGGCTGTCCGCGGGAGGTCCCCGGTCCCCGGGCGTCTCTGGGGCTCGCGGGGCTGGAAGGAGCGGGCCAGGGCAGAGACACCGACCGCGCCCATCGCCGCGCCGGGAGCTGGTGGTGGAGGCCGCCGGACCGCGGCGCCGGGCGGAGCGGAGTGCGCGTGGCGCGGGGCCGCCCCTGGCCCGCACTGGCTGGGCAGCGCCTGCCCGCCCCTCCCCTGGCGCCGCCCCGCGTGGCGCGCCTGGACCAGGCTGGACGGCTCGGGGACCCGCAGACTCCGCGCGCCGCGCGGCTCCTCCAACTCCTCACGCCTTTCTCCTAGCTTGGCCCGAGAGTCCCCTGGGGCAGCCCCGCCTCCGACCGCCTCCTCCGGGAGCCTCCTGCGGTGAACGCCCCTGTCCGGCCTCGGGCCAGCCGCCGGGGGGCCTGGGACTGTGGAGACTCAGGCTCCCGTCCCAAACTGCCCCAGTAACGAGACGGGAAGGATTCCCCGCAAATGCTCATTTTTATTTCTGGTATGGAGTTACCAATTAGTTTTCTTATTTTATCCTTTCTGGGGTTTCCCAATTCTTTACGTTTGAGTTTGTATTTATTTTATAATCAGAAAGATCGGAAGACCAGAACATTACTTTTTCTAGGAATGCTACAAAGAGGCCACAAACACGATGTTCACGGCCAGCCCACAATCCACCCCTTAAAAATGTGTGAGATGTTTTGTTTCAGACACCCTTAAGAAGAAGTCATAGAGTGAGAGATCTGGAAAGGGTCCTGAGAATCCACTTAGACTTTTTTCTTCCTTTTTTTTAGGGCAGTGTCTGATTCTATGACCAGGGCTGGAGTGCAGTGGAGCGATCATAGCTCACTGCAGACTCAAACTCCTAGGCTCAAGCGATCTTCCTGCCTCAGCTTCCTAAGTAGCTGAGGCTACAGACACGCGCCATCACTCCTGGATAATTTTTTTTTTAAAGATTTTTTGGAGACAGAGTCTCTCACTATGTTGCCCAGGCTGGTCTCAAACTCTTGCCCTCAAGCGATCCTCCCACCTTGGCCTCCCAAAGTGCTGGGATTAGAGGTGGTGAGCCAACGGGCCTGACCCACTTAGACTTTTCATATTTTCATTTATTTTGTTTTAAAAATCTCAGACCTATTATGCTTGTTGAGAAATCCCACATTTTTATGGCTGCCTTGAGGAAACGCTTGGCTGTAAAGAGGGGTAAGGGGGAAGCCAGGTCAGGCTGACCCCATTCCAACAAGACAGTAGCAACAGTCTTGGATGTTTTACACACCGTCGTACCCAAACACTTCTTTTCACAGATAGGATTCTACTGAGGGGGAAAACAAGAAGAGGAAGAAAGGATAGCCAAGATTTTTGCGTGAATTATGTCTGAGATTTTACCCAGAACTCTTTCCATATTTCTCACTCTATATATCCGGACTCTTTCATTTGGAATCTGCAGAAACTAAGGAGGTCTAATTTTATCTCCTCCCTGGGGGCTGCTTGAGTTAAGAAAGCTTGTGAGTCCATCTTTTCCCTGGGACACCTGACTTCAGAGTCCAGGATCAGATCTTCCGTTCTATAGTTTTAGATTAAGGATTTGCCCTTCTGATCTCTGTAGGGCTTTTATTTTACTTTGAAATTCTGCTGGGCTCTTGGCCTGTTATTCTCATCACTCCCTCTATATTCTGCAAGATATGGGAATCTTTCTCCCAATGTGGTCCCCACATCCAATCCCCATGTCCTTTTTCTCAGATTGGAGTGTCCCCAACCCCTCAGTTGTCAGGCATTACAGTCTTCATCTTCCACCTAAGCCTGCCGTATTTACCTCAGAGATGTTTCTGGAAACTGTCCTGTCCTCTGCATGCCCACACTGCTGCTCTTGTTAGACTTTGATCATTTGGGGCTGAGTCATTTTAATAGTGTCTTAGCTGGTTTTCTTGCCTCCTGTCTCTCCCCACCACCAACACAGACTTAAGAATGGCACTCTCTTGACAAAACAAGCAAACATCCTCTCCCCTTCACCCCGCTCCCAAACCTGTAGTAACGTTCCTGTGCAGTTGTAATATGGTCCCAGCTGGGAAGCAGCTTACCTTTCCAATCTTCTTTCCACTCAGCACCTGTGTTCCAGTTATAACGAGGTGGGCCAATTACTAGTCTTTGAATACACCCTGTGTTTTTAATGCCTCTGCTTGTTTTGCTCACTCTGGATTTCTCTTTGCCTGGATTTCTCTTTAGTGCCATCTTTACCTGTTGAATTGCTCTCAAGCCTTCAAGAACCAACTCAGCTGCTTTCTCCTTTAATGATGTTCTTCCAGATCTTCCAAGTCAGATCTGTGGGATCAATTAATGTCTCTTTCCCAGTACTGTTTGCCTCTGTTACAGCCCTCACGAAGTTTTCAGTTGTATGCTATAGCTGGCTCTGTCCTCCCATATCCCCACTAACCGTCAGGGTCTACAAGGCAGGGTGTGTTTTTGTCTCATCATCATCCCCCAAGGCAATCAGTCACACACACGTTTTAGAAAAAGTGACCATTTTTTGGCTGAATATAAGTTGTGTGCTTATTGTAAAAATTTAAATACACAAAAATGTAAGGAAGGAAATAAACCCCCACATACTGAAATAACCACTGTTAATGTTTTGGTAATCATATTTTCATGCATCTTTTTATACATATGTCTATGCATATATGCACAGATGGAATCATTTGGTGCATATGGTGTTTTCTTTAGACACCCCCTTTTCTAGTCTTTTTTTTTACCTGAACCTCCCCCTTACCACTTTTCCCTACTCCCAACTATTTAAGAGGTTATTTTTTCGATGCTAACATATCTATATCTACCAATCTATCTGAATTTTTTGTGATTGTTTGTTTTACAAAATGAGATATTATATACACTTCTCTGATTCTTGCTTCTCTCATTAAACAATAAGTCATAAAAATTCTTCTGATTAAATTGGTATAGTTCAAATTCATTCTTTTATTTTAGAGGCTGAATGATGTTCCACAGCATGAATGTACCAAAATTTATTCAAGAGTTCCCCTAGCCATGACATTCAACTTCTTTTTTAAAAAATTGTCACTGCCATCAATGTTGTGATAATGTCCTTGTATATATATCCAAATGCCCTGGTACTTTAATTTCTGAGGGATTGGTGACCAGATATGAGATTGGTATATTTAAAATGTTAATAAATTGCCATCTACAAGGCTGTAACAATTTGCTCTGTGTAATCGTAGCCATTCTAATAAACCAACAGTGATAGTTTGTTTCTTTAATTAGTATTTCACTGACTACTAGTGAAGTTGCTCATATTTCCTCTCTTTTTTTTATTTCCACTTATAATCGTTTTGTTTTTTTTTTATTTTTTTTTATTTCAGGATATTATGGGGGTACAAACATTTCGGTTACTTTTTATGTCTTTGCCTCATGTTTTCTCTTTGTTTTATACCCCTGGGACTTTTTGCTTTGTAAATGGCTTATTCATATACTCAACTCATTTTTCTTTTGAGTTACTGGTCTTTTTCTTTTCATTGTGTAAGAATTTCTTATATATTATAAATAGAAACTACAGAAAGTAACTCCTTAATATGTTATATGTATTGCAAGTACTTTTCCCGACCTTTCACTTATCTTTTAACTATGTTTGTAATTTTTTAAATGAATTACAACTTATTTAGGTTGACATCAAGTTAATGTCACATTTGTCTTAAAACTAGAGTCAATATACCACTTAGGAAACAAAAATAGACTTCGCAGTTTCAAACTTCTTTAGGAAACCAATGTTCTATTTCAACATTTCACAATTTATTCTAGAACATGGTGCACCATCATACTCCCTAATCCCACACTTACTCACCATTAATCCACACTGCCCCATTCACAAACATGGTTGTGTTTATAGTACAGTATATTCTATATATTATTATCTGGCAGGGTCACATTAAATAAACCACTTTGAGTAATCAAAATTCTGGTTACCACATTTAGCGGTCATCATGTATTTCTTTGTGCCCCAAATCCACTCTTTTGGGGAAAATGCCTCCACTGTCACTCTCATGCCATGCTAGTGGTCTGCCGTTCTCGAAACCCTACTCTCCTGACCACAGTAGTGGACATGACTCACAATAAAACAAATTGACACCCTGTCCCAGAAGTTTGAATATTAAATTTTAAAATGGCAGTGTCTTAAAAGTATTGACCTTAATCTCGTCCACTAAATCCCCAGATCTGCCCTGTTTCTTTTAATTGCATATATTTAGTTATTTTCTTAGTGGTTGCCCTGGGCATTACAATTAACATCTGAATCTAAAATAATGTAATTTAGATTAATACTGACCTAATTTCAATGACATACAAAAATTTTGTTCCATTTCCCCCTTATGCTATTATTTCCATACAAATATTGTTTGTATTATTTCATACATTGTAAACCCATAAGCATAGTTTTATATTATTACTTTATGCGGTTGTTTTTTTAAATAAGATAAAGAAAGAGTTACAAACAAAAATCCATTTATATTGTCTTTTATACTTACCCCTTTAGTTGCATTTAGCAGTACTCTTTATTTCTTCATGTGGATTCAAGTTACTGTTTAGTGTCCTTTTATTTCAGCCTGAAGGACTCCTTTTAGCTTTTGTTGTAGGGCTAAATGTGGAGAGATCAAAGAATTTATGCACATGTTGTTGCCCTCAAGAAATGTGGGGTTTTGTAGTGGAGATAAGACATTTGTACAAATAATGACAATTCAAATAGGGATATTATCATCAAATATTTTGGAATCAGTTTGCGTTTTTAGAATTTGTGACAGCTGCTGAGGATGCAGGGATAAGTTATGGTTTCTGTTCTCAAGGATCTTGTGGAGAAATCCTCACCAAGAAAAGGGCACTTAAACTGGTCCAAGAAGGTTAGACTTTCCAAGGGCAGAGATGGGAAATGGTAGTGGAAATAGCATGAGCACAAGCCTGGAGGCAGGAATGCTCAAGGTAAGCAGCTCATGCTGATGAAACTGGAGGAATGTTACGGGAGAGTAATGGGAGAGAACTGGACAGGTAGGTTGGAACTAGAGTGTGTGGCTTCTTGACCGCTGGTCTAATCAGAGGCAGTGGAGCCTGATGGTTAAGTGTCAATGACCCCAGCTAGAAAAAAAAGGTCCCAATAGAGGCTAAACTCCTTAAGAGAAGGAAAAGTGTCCCAAAATAAATACCTTCCCCTATAATTTATGTGGTGTACATTAATAAAATATCAAAATTGGCAAAGATCTTGCAGATATTTTAGTTTAAACTTCTCGTTTTAGAAATGAAGAAAGAAGCTTGGAGATACAAAGTGAATATTCATATAAACACGAGGTGTATACCTAAAAAAATGAAAGACGTCAATGTGAGAAATCCATCCCAAGAAGTGAAAGCATCAACAATATCATCTTTGAAGAAGAAGGGCAGATACCCTCCAGAATTCTAATAACAGGATGGGGTGAGAACTGTTTCAGGAGCACATATTAAATAATTTCCCATAAGGCAAGTGGGAAAATTCTGGTCACATGTCTGGATACTGATCTTGTGTGAACCAGAGAGACTGAGTCACAGTTAATTAACAGATTATTGTAGGCTGGTTTTTTTCATGTTATAGTCATGCACCTAAATGACTCTTAGGTTAACTTTTCAATCCCCAGCAAGTCTTTAAAAAGGTAAGACATCTTTTATTGGAGTTTGCTGGAGAGGCTATTGGAAAGGGTTGCCATTATGAGTCTTGGGAGGGAACCCGTCTCCTAGACCTCACTGTGAGTACATGGAACAAGCAGGAACAAGATACAGAGGGGAACACCTGTGGGAAACATGAGTACACATTATATTAAGAATAATTAAGATATTAAAGTGAACATTCATCGCCAAATGTTTTATGCGTTGTGGCCCCATGCAGCCAGAGTTTTAACAAGTGCACCAGACTCCCTGAAACCAGATGTCTGGAATACAAACTTGATCAAACTGCCAGACTTTTGAGGTTGGCAGGGTTGCTAGTTGTCCAGCCCTTCTTGGGGATAGATATTAAGAAGGGCTCAGCCTTAGTTCTTCAATGAAAAGTCTTTTTGCTTTTTTAAAAAAGCTTTATTTATTTATTCACATAACACACAATTCACCCATTTAAACTCTACGATTCAAAAGTTTTTAGTATATTCACAGATATGTGCTACCATCACCATGTTCTACTTTATTTTATTTATTTATTTATTTTTTTCACAAATGGGATCGTACTCTGTCACCCATGCTGGAGTGCAATGGCGTGATCATAGCTC
Source organism: Indri indri (assembly GCA_004363605.1). Lineage (NCBI taxonomy): Eukaryota > Metazoa > Chordata > Mammalia > Primates > Indriidae > Indri > Indri indri. The sequence goes on along the minus strand of RJWJ010030400.1, from coordinate 6,137 downwards.
ACTGCAGCCTCGAACTCCTGGGCTCAAGTGATCCTCCTGGCTCAGCCTCCCAAAGTGCTGGGATTACAGATGGGAGCCACCATGCCTGGCCAATTTTAGAATAATTTTATTACCTCAAGAAGAAACTCTAGCCAGTGACAATATAAAATGGTGCAGCTGCTGTGAAAAATAGTGGCAGCTTCTCAAAAAAAAAAAAAAATTTAACATAGAATTGCTTTATGATCCAGCATTTCAGTTTTGGGTATAAACCCAAAAGAACTGAAAGCAGAGTCTCAAGTAGATATTTGTAAACCTGTGTTTGTAATAGCATTATTCACAACGGCCAAAATTTAGAAGCAACCCAAGTGTCCACCAATGGATGAATGGATAAGCAAAATGTAGTATATGTGTACAATGGAATATTATCAACTTTAAAAAGGAAGGAAGTTCTGACACACGGATGAATCTAGAAAACATTATGCTAAGTAAAATAAGCCAGTCACAAAGGAATAAATGCTATATGATTCTACTTATATGAGATACCTAGAATAATCAAAGCTATAGAGACAGAATGGTGGTTGCCAGGGGCTGGCAGGAGGACAGAATGGGGAGTTAGTGTTTAGATATAGAGCTTCATTTGGGGAAGATGAAAACATTCCGGATTTGGATGGTGGCGATGGTTGCAGGACAATGTGAGTGTACTTAATGCCACAGAACTATAGGCTTAAAAATGATTAAAATGGTAAATTTTGTTATGTATGTATTTTCCACAAATTACAAAAAAGGAACATCATAAAGAGGCATTTGGGAAGAAAGATTGTTTCTAGCCTGTCTCCAACCAACATATCTAAAGGGCACAGCTGCAGTGAGGGAAGGGCGTGCATTACAGAGGCTGACAAGCTCGTTGCCTCCACTTGTGAGCCATGTGAACAACACACGCTCTACTTGTTCTCTCCAGCCTCTGTTTCCTCATCTGGAAAATGGGGATAATAAAGCAACATGGCTCTGATAGCTGTGGAGCATTCTTGAAAATTCTTAAAATTCTGTTAGACCACTATAGCATATACTCTCCAACATAAAATTGACATAAAGCATAAAAGAAAATAAGTTTAAAAAAAAAGAAATCCCCTATCTTTTAGTTATCACGTTCTAGTCCCCATCTTCCCCTCTCCCAGTACGCACCCCACACGCCCCCCCCAAACAATCACTAATCTACTTTCTATCTCTATAGAAAGCATTATACTGAGCTTTCACAGCACAAATCCAGGAGCTATGCACAAACTCCTGAGTTTAAAATTGTGAATGTTTTTCATTTTAAAGCACTTTTAAGTTTTCTTATTATAAAAATAATATATTTATTGTAAAAATCTCAGAGTATAAAATTAGCAAAACCAGTAAAATAAAAATCAGCTCTAATCCCAGCACCCAGAAACAACCACTAACAACATTTTGATAAATATTGTTTCAGAGCTATGCCTATTATACACACATATAAACACACACAATATATCATACTATATATATTTCTAAATCTTTTTTTCTGATTATAAAAGGCATAGATGCTTGTGGAAAGCTATTAAAATGGTATAGAAATATAAAATTTAGAATGTACTTCATAATCTTTTTATACAAGTATATCTTCACTTAAGAATATATCACATTTTTCATGTTAACTCATAGAGATTTATTTCATTCTTTTCAACGGTTGTTAGTAGTACGTAATATGAATGTGCCATTATTTGTTTTAGCATTCTCCATTGATAAAATTTGGGTAGCCTCTATTTTTTTACTGAAGTGACACAATCAAGATATTTACACTTGTTTCTTTGTGCTAGTATTTCCTAGAAGTGGAATTGCTGGGTCAAAGGGTATGAAAATACGCTATTATGTAACCTCGTTTTTTTTAACCTATTAATGTATTACAAACCTTTTTCCATAAAATATTAAATATTTCCATTAAACATTTAATTTAGTTTCCTAATATTATAATTTATGAATCTATTAAAATTTATTTTCCCAATCCCCTAACACTAGAAATTGAGTTATTTCTAAATTTTTCTCTATTATAAACAACCTTGCAATAAAATTACTATAGCCAAATCTTTATATGCATGCTTAAAATTTTATCCTTAATATGAATTCCTAGGTATGGAATTGTTCCTTCAAGGAGTTTGTATATTGAAAATAACAACTTTTATTGTTTTTTCTTATTACAGAAATAATACATGGTCGCCCTAGGTTAGAAAATACAGGTAGGCAAAAAAATAAAACATGCATAACCTTACCCTGCAGAGGTAACTGTTGGTAATATTGTGGAGCTAAACATTGATAACTATTGTCTACATACTTTTTTTATATGAATGTAAATATAGAGTACATGTTGCTTTGAACCACCTATAATAAATATGTTTTCATTTATGTCCATTATCATTTTAAATATTTGCATAGTATTATATCTTATAAATGCACCAAAATTTATTTGCCTAATCTTATGCTGAGTCTTTAGGTTTTTGATGTACATATTTTGAAAGCTTTTCAGGTAAGTGCAGAGCACATGGAGGGAATCCTCTCACTAGCAAGGAGCCTGGAATAAAAGTCTCTATTCTCTTTATGGACCTGTGGGCCAGGAGGAGAGAGAGAGTGGGAAAGGCTAGGAGTGGGAAGGTACGAGGTCAAAGTGGAGAAAAGTGCATCCGCAAAGCTCCCAGTAAGGAGGCCTCTGAATGAAGGCACCAGAGCTAGGAATGTAAATACGCATATAAGCATGGCCGGTTGAGGTGCAGAAAGAGAAGAGCTGAGACCTTGACTGTAACACCTCCCCACCCCCCAAAAAATTGCCATGCACTGACAGTGAAAGTGCTATGTGTGGAGGGCAGCTTCTCACCCATCAGGCGTGTTAGGCAAAGCTGAGTAATTTGCCTATGGTCAGGCCTGAAAGATCACACATAGGATTTTGGCTTGGAGCTGGATTCCTCAATAAATAAGAACAAATTGCTAAGACTTTTCCAGGATCCCTTCCTACCAGAGTACCCAACAGTGCTGGAAGAAATGGAAGTTTGTCAGGGACACAATAGTGAGGACAAAAATGATTCCTTTTGGGGTGTGTAAACTGACATCTGAGGGCAGGTCAAAGAGTTCCAGCATGACTGGGCAACCAAGTGAGCCTCAGAGAGTCCTAAGCAGGCTGAGACAAGTCTGATGTAATTGGATCCCGTCGTTTCAGGAGAGAGACTGAGTCATCTCCATTCATCTCAGCTGAGGCCTCTACTTCTGGAGTGAATCCTCAATGCGTATTTTATGAATGCTTGACTCTGCTCCATGACCTCTAAAAGTTATGATACATTCCCTAAATTTTTTTTTTCCTTAAGAAATAATCTATTTTGGTTTGTCTCTCTTGAGTTTCCTCTAAACTTTTTTTTATATTTTCAGCTTGCACTATTTCATTAACTAACAGATTCTCCTAGTCCATTACCCACTGTGTATATTGCTTGTGTTAAATTTTCCTGTTTCAAGATTGAAATACTTTGAAATTTAATGGGGAATAAGCACTCTCTGGTTGCCTCATCCATACCCTTCATGATTTCATAAACTTTCATCACATTTGCTTTCAGTTTTCCTTGTTTTGGCCTGATCTTTTCTTTTTTAGCCCATAATATAGATGATTTGCAAGCCCTTTGGCCACCATATGTGGACCTTCCTCAGTTCCATTAAATTATTGCAACAACTACTACCATTACTATTATTGTGAATATGTGTCATAGGGAAACATTGTTGTAGCCTCTCAGAGAGGTATTCACAAAGTTGAATAACTTATGGCCCCCGATGAACCTACTATCTTCCCTTGGAATGCAGACGGAGCCCATTGGGCCAAGTCTTTAGAGCAGAGACATGGGAGAACATTGCAGATGGACAGTCCATTTGCTAAGTCACAGGGTTGCTCAACTCTTCACTAATGAGCACGAATGGAAATTAATTTTCTTAACTCTTTGTGTCATGGAAGTAGACTCTCTCTCAGGTTAGGGGTGACTAGACCTCACAGTCGCAACTTCTGCCTAGAGATTCTTCCTCCCTATAATGAATTCTAACACCAAACGCCAAGAGTAAGGCCAAAGCTTCCCAAGTGAAGGGTACAGTCCTCCACAAGACTGCCCTCACTTCAGACAACAGCTGCAAGTTCAAGGGTCTCCAGGCCATCCTCAGTTCTGACCAGCTGACTATGAAGTCAAGGGTGCCCTCTATCCCCTCATGTTTAATAATTTGCTGGAATGACCCACAGAACTCAGGAAAAGCATTATGTTTACAATTGCAGTTTTATTGTAGCAAAAGGATGTAAACCAGAGTCACAAAAGGCAGAGGCAAAAAGCAAGGTCTGAGAGAGTCCTGAACCCAAAGCTTCCATCATCCTCAAGGATGCATTATTCTCCTGGCACATTGGTGTATGACAATATGCCGAGTATTGCCAACCAGTGAAGCACACCTAAGCTTTGGTGTCCAGAGTTTTTACTGAGGTCTCTTTATATAAGGATGATTGATTGAATCATTGTCCACATCGTTAAACTCAATTTCTAGCCCCTCTCCCTTTCCTGGAAGTCAAGCCGATATCACATCACTTAAAACCCAACCCTCCTAAACACATGGTTGGTCTTTCTGGCATGGCTAGTCCTTATCCCGAGTCATCTCATTAGCGTAAATGATCTAGGGGTCCACCATGAGTCACCACTTTAGCATAAACTATCAGGTGAATAACAAGACACTCTGATCACTCTGGAAATTCCAAGGATTTAGAGGTTACCACCCAGGAACTGGGGACAAAGTCCAGCCAAATTTTTTTATTGCACTCCCCTTGAGATCTCTCCTTAAGCACCTCAACATTGGCTTCAAGGGATGCTGATTTCTCCTCTACCATTGCAAGCCAAGCATTCACAACAGATCCACTGCCTTTGGTAATACCTGCTCTCACGCTGGTAGCGGCAAGACATTACTCTGTAGCTAATTATAAGAAGTCAAGCATACCCCCCACAAAATAGTTCAACAGGAACAAAAGAGATACTCATATAATAGCAGGAGGATTGGAGCTTTGCATTCCCAATCTGGTTTCTTCTTCTTCTTCCTGTTCCTGTAGAATACAAAACTGTAACTACTGCCACTCACACCACCCCAGCAATATGCTGAGTCCATTTAAGAAGACCAGGGAGTAGTGGTCAGTGGTAGTCTTGTGGGAAGATTATAGTGATCACAGTGAAGGGGTTTTCCTTTCTTCTTTGAGGGAGAGAAGGAGGGATACTTAACCTTTCCTGAAACCAGGTGAATGAGAACTCCGAGAGAATCATTAATAAAGATTAGGGGTGCCAACAAGAAAGGGAGACAGACATTTCATTCTGTAATGTCTGCTTAGGCACAGATTTATCCTCCGGTGTCTGCCTGACATGGGAAAAAGAGCTGGAGAAAGGGTGCAGCAGTCTGCTCTGCACCATCTGCTGTGGCAAGAACACCTGACTCCTGATGGCTGAGAGGGTTCACAGGACCCGACAGAAAGTATCTGGGGTTGATTTACCTTGCCAGTATCCCATCCAAGAAGGTCACCACTGCAGGGAGAAATAGCTATGCAATGGATCCCAGTGGTCCAATGGGGTGGAAGGTGGGATATAAGAGGCTGAGTTGGAGGCAGATCAGGAAACTGTGTAACAGAGAGGGAGGCCTCAAAAGACCCCTCCGAAGAACTCAGCATCTTGATGCTTGCCACACAGATAACACCAACCATCTGCCTCTGCTAGCAGGCACAGCCAACAAGAAGGGTTTAAAGTCAAGAAATGTTTGCCCTTCTCCCCACCTCTGTTCCTCCTCCCTGTCTCCACCACTGAAAGAACTTCTCCAAGTTTCTCAAGAGAGGGGGAGAGCTTCGAATCAGCTTTGAAATTCTAAATGCACTGGAAAGTTATGGAATCTGCTCAAGTTGTCCTTAAGAACCCAAAAAATATTCAACATCACATAGTTGAAAGCAATGATTGGAAAAGCAAAATCATGTCACATTTATACTCTGCCAAGAAGAGAGTATTTGATATTAATAGTATTCCATGGTGCCATGGTGCGTGTGTGTGTGTGTGTGTGTGTGTGTGTGTGTAAATAAAGAGAATATTTGAAATAAACCAGTTGCTGGC
>RJWJ010030399.1:0-19946 GCA_004363605.1 Indri indri | reverse complement strand
AGTCCTATGGACATTTTGTGTTTTGCAGAAAACTTCTTCTAGGCTTTGGCTTGTTGTCTAACTTTGTGATTCCTTATGTTATATAGACATATTTTATTTTTAGCCATTTCATTGATTAATCACTTCCTTAATAAGTTGTACATTTCCTGTCATAAGAATTTTTTTCCCTTTGGGTTGTAAAGGAAAGTTTTTTTCTAACAGAATAAAATTTCATTTTCATGTTTATGTATTCAATCCATTTGGAATATATAAATGTGTGTGTGTGTGTGTGTGTGTGTGTGTGTGTGTGTAAGTAGGGGGTTTGATTTTAATATTTTTAACCAAAGAGAATGCCAATGTTCCCAAACTCACTTATTAAATAATTTTCTTTTCCCACTGGATTTCTATGACACACCAACTTATCAAATTCACTTTTGGTTAGTTTCCAAGATCTTCATTTAGTTTTGCTAACCTATTTGCCTATCTCTCCATCAATACAACACTGTTTAGTTTATGTTAGCATTATAACAAAATCCTGAGTAATATTATAATGGGTAAGTCTGGCCTTGAATTTCACTTTCAGAATTTTTTTGCTAATCTATATATTTAATTTCTTCTATGAATTTTAGAATCAGTTACATTTTTTTATTTCATGAAAACTCATAGGATATTGATTGGAATTTCATTGGATTTATAGCCAATTTTGAAAATAATTGACATATGCCTGACTCATTTCATCCATGAGCTTGGTGTATCACTCTGTTTATTCGGATATTTTGCCTTTCTCAATAGCATTCTTGTATTTTTTTATAAAGTTGATATACATTTTTTTATGTTTGTTTCTGATAGATAGTTTAATTGGGATTATAAAAGGTACTTTTACTCTATTACATATTCTAATTAGTTATGAATTGTAAATTGAAGTATTACTGGTTTTTGGATATTAATTATTATTCAATAAACTTACTAAACTCTCTATTTTAGTCTTAATATTTTGTTGGTTATCTTGAATTTTCTATGTAGAAAATAATATTACCTACAAATTATCACAGTACAGTCTCTCCTAATAGCTCTTATATCTTTTTCTTATTTTATTGCATTGGATAAGATTATTGATTAGTAGTGATGATACCAGAAACCTTTCTTTAGTTTCTGATTTAAATGCAAATGCCATTTAAAATTTTGTGATATTTTGTCATTATGTGTAACATTTGATTTATATTTTTCTTTCAATTTGTGCATATTTTTTAACATGGCTGCTACGTTATTGGGATATAAATTTTTAGTTATTTATTTTTTAAATTTTTAATTTTTTTATTTCAGCATATTACAGGGGTACAAATGTTTAGGTTACATATACTGCCGTTGCCCCACCCAAGTCAGAGCTTCAAGGGTGTCCATCCCCCAGATGGTGCACACCGCACTCATTAGGTGTGAATATACCATCCCCATCCCACCCCCACCTGCCCGACACCTGATGAATGTTACTTCCATACATGCATGTAAGTGTTGACAAAGAACATGAACAGAAACTTTTTAAAAGAAGACAGAATAATGGCCAAGAAACATACGAAAATATGCTCAACATCTCTAATCATCAGAGAAATGCAAATCAAAACCACAATGAGATAGCACTTATCTCCAGTGAGAATGGCCTTTATCAAAAAGTCCTAAAACAATAAATGTTAGCATGGATGCAGAGAGATAGGGACACTTATACACTGCTGGTGGGACTGCAAACTAGTACAATCTCTATGGAAAATAATATAAAGATACCTCAAAGAGCTACAAGTAGAACTACCATTTGATCCAGCAATCCCATTACTGGGCATCGACCCAAAAGAACAAAAGACATTGTATAAAAAAGACATCTGCGCTTGAATGTTTATAGCAGCACAATTCACAATTGCAAAGATGTGGAAACAACCCAAGTGCCCATCAATACATGAGTGGATTAATAAAATGTGGTATATGTACACCATGGAGTTCTACTCAGCCACAAAAAACAATGGTGATCTAGCACCTCTTGTATTATCCTGGATAGAGCTGGAGCCCATTCTACTAAGTGAATTATCGCAAGAATGGGAAAACAAGCACCATATGTACTTATCATCAAATTGATATTAACTGACTTAACTACCAACACTTGATTTATATTTTGAGTAGCTGCACTTTATCAGACTAAAGCAATTCTTTTGTATTCCTACATTTCTATCACTGCTTCTTTTAACAAATGAATTTTCCCCCCAATTTTTTTTCTTGGCCAAAATGCCAATATTGCTTTTATCACTAACTACATCTGTAATATGATAAAGTGCATTGGTAGTTATTCTAACACTGAATGATAACTGTATTCCTGGGATAAGAAATTCTATGTCAAAAGATACTAGTAAAATGTATGTACTACTGGATCATACTATTATTTTATATGGTATTTTGCTGCCTAACTTTCATCCATTAAGTCACTTATTCATCTGCGCATCACTCAACAGTCAACCAAAGACCAACACTGGATGTAGAGGTGAGTAAGAGAGACGCTCACTACTGAGTTACATTCCAGCACAGACACAAGTGCCTCAAGAGAAAAACACACACACACGCACAAAGTAATGGGCTAAGTGTTCCAACAGAATGATTTACGAGGTGATGTATGGGAGGTTTTATATTTCTTCTCTTCTTCCCAAATACTAAATGTGGGAACAGTCAGAGCTCTGTCTTGAGTGCTCTGCTCCTCTGTCCCATAGCGTCTGCCACCTCTTTACCAGTGAGATCGCACGTCCTCGCAGGGGATGCCTTGGGTTTTCAGTACCCGATCTAGACTCCAGTTAATAGCTTCCACCTTTGTACTCATAAAGCCAACTGCCTCCTTCATGTTTCAGCTTGGGTGCCTCTTAGACATCTCGAACTTTCAATGTCTAAAGTAGAACTTGTGCCCTCACAGTCTTCTTCCAACACCGCTTACCCACAGCCTTCCCGTCTCAATCAATGGCCCCACCATTCAGCGATCTCCTCAAGATAGAAACCCAGTAATGGTGTTTGTTTCCTACCTTTTTCTTATCCGTAGGCTATCCAATCTATCAAGAAAGGACAATAAATAGAATTAGTAAATAGAACATTTTACATTCCAATAAATGAAATTATTTCTTGCGGAAGAACTTAACCAAGTAATAAGCCTAAGGAAAGAAACTTTTTTTTAAAACAAAAGCCATTTTAGCTACTGTGAAATTATTAAAGTAAATGGAAAATACATATAGAAATACAGTGGCTTTCCTCAAATCCATTCAGAAATATGATGAAAAAATTTAAAATATACCTTCATAACAATTTCACAGTATTTAGAATATACCATCTAGATTATGAATATGATTGTGTCTTATATAGTGTAAATTTTAATACATATGTGTTTAATTAAGTAGAGAGATAAATGAATGAATAAATTACTTTATTATTATAAAGTCAATTTAACCTGAGTGCTAGTTCAGTGGGGATTTAAAACTACTTTAATGTCTACATACATGATATATGACCATGAAGATTTGGATGTTTGGGTTATTTATATTTAATTATTACAGGTAACTTTGCAATAAATATCTATGTACATCAAATTTTCATTCAGCATTTTATATGTCATTAAAATTAATTCCTGGGGCCAAAACTATTGGCTCAAAAAGGGAGACAACATTCTAAAGGTTGTGATAGTGTGTTATTATGCTCCTCTTCCACGGCCCTTGCAGAGCACACACTCTTTCGGGAGTGTTCATTTAGCAAAGATTGGGAAGCAAAGAAGAAACAAAGCAACAGCTTTGGCTGCAATGAACCCAGTTCCTTTTTCTGGACCATTTCAGAAACAGCCTGTGCATGGGCTAGGCCTAGCACCTGGTAGAAACCCAGGAACACTTAACTTTGGAAGTTACAGAGTATAAACAACTCAGGTAGGAATGCTCATTGGCCATATATGTATTGTGGAATTTGAAACTGCTGGCTGACATGTGCATGAATGGAACATCTGATATAGGTAAGACTGTATCAGTTCCTTCATGGGTCAAATATAAATGCAACCCCCCTACCCCCGCACTTTTTGTTTTTTTTTTTAGGTAACTACAATCAGATTTATCAAAATATGCTAGTGAATTATCATTAACCATCCCAATACTGTTCTACTCTGGCAAATGAGAATAACCTTGGGAGGAAAAAAAAAAAAAAGCACCCAGGCCCCACCTGAGGTCAATTAAATCAGAATTGCTAGAAGTGAGGCCTGAACTTCAGTTCTTCTTAAAGTTGTCCAGGCGATTCCAATATGCAGCTAGGGCTGCATGCACCCACGACCTGCCATGGACAGTCAACTGAGCACCAGAAGGGCTTACTCATTAAGAATGCCATGCCCCTCGTCGATGAGGCTGCCAAGGAAGGCTTCCTGGTGGTGGTGTGACTTGACTTGGATCCCCAATCCCCAAGGATGTTTCAGTTGGACTGGGTGTAGGAGAGACCTTCTACATAACAGGCAAAAAGAATGGCGCGAACGAAAGTAGGTCATAGAGATAAGAGCAGATGTTGCTCTAGGCAGGAGGGCTGGAAAAGGGATGACTTCAAACTAAGTGAACTGAGAAAAAAATGAGAAAAGACAGTGTGGGGCACGACTTCACTTGAAACAGTGGAGTTTTCAAACCGGTGGCCCACGGCCCCCATCAGACCAATAAACATGTTTGTTTATCCCACACGGTCATTATTCATTTGAGGCAACATTTAAAACTCAGGAGTTTTTACATTAAAAAAAAGTAAGATCTGCCAACACTGGGCCTGTGTCTTCACATGGCCATAATTGACTGGGGCGGCTTCCTTTGGGTGGGTGGGTGTTCTTGGCTCTCCTGGTGTGCTCTGGGCACTACCGCACCTACTGACTCCTGGAAACAACTGAGTTTCTCACTTTGCACTGCCTGGCACGGTGTGTGTCGGAGAGGCGGCAGGATGAAGGGAAAGGGTGTTAAACTGCAGACTCTTTGCGACCTTTGCTGTTTCCCAACCAAATGACCTTGGGCAACTTCCCTCACTTCCTGGTCTTCAGCATGGCAATCTGAATCATGAGAGGGGGAGGTACGTGCTCTCCAAAGGCACTTGAACATTGAGATTCTTTCACTAGAACTGAAGGTGGCTCGATCCCACCAGCAACCTGCATTTAGCAGCTAGACGGGCCCACCCACAAATGGGAGGGGACCGGAGGAACAGAAGAGGGGAGAACCACAGCAAGCTGCTAACCTTAAGCTCATCACTGTACAACGGAACAGCAAGAAAGGCTTTGGATCAATATTCAGAAACACAATCTCCTCCTCCAGTCTCTGTGTGGCTGGAAGAGCTATTGACCTCATCTAACCACACCACACAAAGAAATCAATGGTCTTCTGTACTTGACCCGAAGGGATGAGACTGCAAAGACTTCAGGCACCTCGCCCGCCTAGTCTGAAGTGAACCCATGTGTCACACTGCCCCTCGGCTTCCCGCTTCCCTCCCACTGCAGCACTTGGAGTCTGGGGCTGTCACGAGCTCAGCAGAGTGACAATGTGGTTGTGGGCTTCATGGTACAAGCCCTTCGAATTGTTATATATCGTGGTTTTGTAAATCAAAGCAGAGGACAAATCATCAGTAAGATTAACTGCCGAAAGTCCTCTCAAAATATAGTCAGTGATGAGCACCTGTCAGAGTTCTCTGTGAAAGCACAAGAAAAACTGGATGACCCAGCCCTGGCTTTATAAGAAGGGTAAGGACGAACACATTCTGCCAACTAAAGGAAAGGTTTATTATCATTATTTTATCCTATAATTCACAAAGTTTAGAGAGCACTTGAAAAACCCAGAGGGCTTGCTAAAACCCAGATTGCCGGACCCCATCCCTCGAGTTTTTGTTTCATTTTGAGCAGGGATCAAGAATTTACATTTATAAACAATTTCCAGGTGATGTGGACACTGCTTGTCCAAGAACTACACTTTGAGAACCACTGCTTTATACAGTGTTTAATTCAAAACAAAACAAAACCCTGCTCAGCAGGAAGCCTGGTGGATCCCAGCCCATAGTGAACCTCTAATTGAGCTGGGTCCCCCCCAGGATCTTTGGCGTTTCGGGCCATCAGCATTTGATAATTACTAATATGGTTATCACACAGAATCATGAAAGTCAGGCAAGAAGATACAGCAATTATTACCTTTGCTTCTATTGTTCTCTTCACTTGCAAGTCCGAATCTATCTACCTTGTATGTCTCAAGTAGAATGCCACTTCTTCAAGGGAAGATCTCCCAAATTGTCATCTCTGTCATGGGAAGATTTCCCAAATCTTGCAATTGGAAAGAATCTTTCCCTCCATGAACAACCATTGCAGGAGCTCTCACGGTGTCCACCTTTTTATATCTGCGATTGTGGTAATCTGTGCACGTACTTCATAGGCCTTGTATCTCCTGCCCTCCACATCCCGGGAGATGCTGAGTAATCAGTCTGTGCTGGTCACTCGGCATGAATCTTTTACAAAAGCACCAATCGACCTTTGATTTATATGCCTGAAAACACTGCATTATATTGTGACCGAATATTGTCATCACACACTTAGAAACATGCACATATTCATCTACATGAAAAAATACACTTCTCCAAAGACCACATCCCCATGGACAACCTGAGAAAAGAGTAGTTGCAAGCTTGAAGTACAAAACTCTTTTTGGAGGAATGTTGATCTCAAAATGGAGGAAGCCTTTTCTTTACGGTTTTCTTTTTCCTGCTGCTGCTTAACTTTCTCCGTGGCCCCTACATGTCCTTTCACAGTGGTGCAAGGCTTGAGGCCCGTGTGTGTCTGTGAGTCTGCGTGAACTTGGTTTCTCTCTCTGGCTATAAATTCTGCTGTGCATTATGTGTATCTGCATTAAGTCTGTTTGGTGTGATTCTTACAGATGGCATAAAAGGGTATTATTGAAATGATGTTTCTAATAGCCTGGACATCTTCCAGCACATTAGAATCATAGGACCAAATTCTTTCATCTAATTAAGTTTGAAGATAATTAGCTGATTGATAGTTGTGGTAGAAAGAACTTCTCTAGACCAGGGAGCCAAAAATGGCACATGCTTTAAGTAAACCTCACCTCTTGCCATTTTCAGAATTTACCATAAATTACATCTGCTGATGCATTCCCGGAAATGCACTAAATTATCTACAGCAGAGATCTCATTGGAAAATTTGACCTGTCTCTCTATTGTGCTTACGATGAACTCAACCCTGTATACCACCATATTTCTTTTTCTCTTTTTGTGGTTTTGTGAGTACACAATCTGCAAGCTTCAGGGACAGAAATTAACAATGAAACATTTTTACTAGCTGTTTTAATTTCACATTCTATTAGTGGTTCAATTACCTAATGCAAAGCCCTATAACCCACTTAATAAATAATAATTGATTATTAGGATCACCTGCCTACAATCACAGGCAATTTACTACTTACTCTGTTGCAAACCAAGACCGTTCACCACAGGAGAGTAAAAGGGAAATAGATGGATGTGATCAGGTTGATTGCTGCGCTGACTACTCAAAGTTTGTGCCAAACTGAGGTACGTCTCTAATAGCACCGTGGCAACACAGAGGAAACCACTCCTGTTCCAGGATGCTTTTTCCTCCCCTCGAGCTGGGGAGCACCTCCTGGGTAGAGATGCTTCCCACTCACCTTGTAATCCCAGCACTTCACACATACGTAATAAGCAATTAATATGTGTTTGTAGAGTTGAATATAAAACCTACACTCCTAAGCGTCTACTTAGTATTTTAAGAAAATAAAAATTATGTTAATTCAACAGTTGCATAATCTCATAGAATTTAAATTCTGGCATTATTTTGTTTCTTTATTTAATTAGTTAGCCAGTTGGTTATCTAGTTAGTTTTGTGGTTTGTCAAATACTTTGAGTAGAGAAGAAGCCACACATGCCCGTTATTGGAGAAAAAAGAGTATTTTTTTTCCAAACCATGGAAATCCTACATTTTATCTTAGATTATCTGGCTAGAGCCATATTTGCTAAATTCAAAAGTAATTCTCAAGCAAGAGTAGGAATCTCTCTGTTCAAAATGTGTTGTCAGGACTCAATTACAGTATAGAATGCATTCCATCCCAAAAATATAGCTGACAGCATTTTTTAGGTAAATCCTTTATCTCTGCACCAAAGCCACTCAGTTTTCATTATCTTGCTTTTTAAGAGCAATTATCTTTTAATATGATTCTAAAATTATTTTCGAAGCTGAAGTATTGGCTGCTTTAGCCATTTGATTTCTTCATAAAGCAATAGCTGTAAAGCCAAAAACAAAAACTGGAAAACAAAAAAAGAGTTGTTATCAAAAGCTACGCTTTTCTTTCGTTTCAATTGCCCTTACATAACCATATTAATTTGAAATTATGAGCTAGAGATAGAAACACAACAAACTGTTTCTTTGTCTTAAAACTTCAATTCAGTTTTTCTTTATTTTTTTTAAGCAATTAATTCTACAGCTAACGCTCTGTGGCGGATGTCATTCGAACTGCAGAAGCTTACTGGGTAGTTAAACGGATAAAATCAAGTAGTCATTCTACTAATCCCTTTACAAGGAAACAGCTTTCTGCATAAAAAGTGGAACTTATGTGGCCATTAGCAGATGCTACATCAAGCGACCAAAAATATACACATTTAAATTCTTAAGCACAATCTATGAACACTACACAGATGGTTTCCAAGAAACTGTACCTAAATTGATTACGATAAAAATGATCTGCTGCAATTGTTTCTGTCAAAAGGGAGAACAGAATTTGTCCCAATGTGTCGCTCTGCCCACTCATGCAGAGAACCCAGCTGCTGGGACAGATGTTGCTCTAAGCACTTTATTTTAGGGTCATTAAAATGGTTACAGGGGTTAGTCATTCACTGTTTTATAAATTGTGCTTACTAGCTGAGCTCAACAGATGCTAGAAAACTTCTTTGCAGTTGATCAGAAACAAAGTTTCATGTCAGATCCCATCTACCTTGTGCTTAGATGCAGAAATTAGGAAGGAACAGGAATGAATGCTCAAAGAAGGACATAAAAATCCGGGTGCATTTGAGCCAGGAAGGCGTCTTCACACAGCTCTGTGAATGCCGATGCTTGCCTCGTGGCACCCTCCGCCCAGCTCTGCAAAGCTGTCTTGAAAGCTTGCCTGTGCTCATATCATTCGAGAAGTTTGGGGTCTTACACTAATATTGAATAATTGAATTTTTAAAACTGACCCAGGTCTGTGCCACTGTCCTCAGCAAAGTGTCCTGTAGAATTTGTCAGACAATAATACAGACCTTTCTATTGCTTCTAGAACATGCTTCTTTAGATTGTTTCTAAGCTCTTCTGAGAATGTGCTTTTGGCTCTCTCCATTACAGACCATGGTTCTCCCGCTGAGCTCGGATTTTATATCACAATGTATCAAGATGACACCTAATATAGCAACATGAACCCAGGAATATCAGCAAAATCAACCTGTGCACAATGATGAGCATATACATGATTCTGGGAGGGAAGATAGCTATTCATGCATAAATATGCATGATTCCTGTGGATGGTGGTTTGAACTATTACTACTACTGCCCTTTAGGAAGCCAGGCTGCAGAACTGGTAAACAATGCTGACAAATTAACTAAGGCAGGACACAATACGCTTCCATTATACAGAAAAATCAGAAATTCAGAGGAAACAACTCGCTCAAGACCAAAGGCCAGAGGAGAGACGAGAGCACAGCAGGAGAGGAGAGACCGTGGGAGCCAGGCTGTGAGCTATTCTAGAGGGGAGCTGTTCTAACATAGAGGTGCAAGTATTATGAAATTGATATGGCTCTCAAGGAAGGACAGGCAGGCAAGGACTTTGGCTACTTAAAAAGACTCATGGCTCTGCAGAGAGTTAAAATCAAGAAATATGAAGTCTAGCTTTGGAGCAAAGGCAGGTCAGCAGTTTGTGGAACCTGAAGCTTGTACATGTAATTTTGTGTGTGTCGAGGAAAAGAATACAATTGTGTAAGTTCAAAATTAGGTACAGAGACTTGGCGGTGGCCCAGGCAAATGAGGGCCCTGGAGCTTAGCTTCTCAGGAAAACTGCATCTGCTTCTGAGCCGTTAGTAGAATTCCACATACTTCTTTCCCAATTAAATATTGCTTGGCTTGCTTAATACTGCTAAGAAAGTAAACAATTAATTTGCACTGTAGTGCAGTGGTTCTCAAACTTGGATGCATCTACAAGTACTGTCAGCTTCACAGGAAAACCAGTTACAACAGCAAATTCTCAGCCTCCGACCCAAGGCCACTGAGTCAGAAACTCCAGGGGTGGGTCCGGCAATTTGCGTCTCGCCAAGGGCTTCAGGGAATTCCGGCGCAGCCTAAGGTGGGAGAACCACGACTGCTGGGGATCTATCAACCCTAAAGTCTCCAGCTAAAACCTAAATCTATTTAAGCAATATTAGAATCAGCTGAAATGAGTAACTGAAGATTTAGGGCGTAGATAGGAAGAAGAAATTAAAAAACAAATTCTCAGTCAATGTACAAAAGCATAGAAACAACTTTGAATCAGAAATGGAGACCCATTTGCCTCTGCGCCTCCCCTGCCGGTGTCCCTGACTTGCTGCCCACCTGCCCAGCTCTTGCTTCAGAAGCTGCTTACCCTACCAGTCCTGCCTCTGCTTCCCTTTCCTGAGCGCCAGCCAAGCCCACCAGCCACATGTGTCCCCGACGTCTATTGCTTTAGCCCCCACGCCCTGTTTCCTCTCTTGCTTTGCACTGGCCCATTCGCAGGAGACACAGTTCACTCACCTGCTCTCCCATCAATGTTGCCGGCACTGCAGAAAGAGCAGATTATCAAATTAAAGGAATTCCAGGCTTCATAGTACTACACTTTCAAGCAAAACTTAATTTCAAGGCTGTGTGATAATAACTCTGAGTGGGCAGTTTAGGGACAGGGAGGTGACCTGACCCCGGCAGATGGCCTGTGTGTGAGGTGTGGGGAGGATCCCAGGAACTGGAACCCTCAAAGGAGACTTCAAGCCAACTAACAACTGCCTAATGTCTTCCAATCCTTTCTCATTTGCTTTGCATGGGTTCTGGTTTTCTTTTGTGGCAGGGAATGTGACAGAGGGACTCGGGTTCCAGGGAAAGGGACATCCAGAGGCCCACGGACAAGGGTCCACAGCTGCTTCGAATCCCTGAGAGGAGTTGGGCATGGCTGGTGCTGGGGAGAGGTGGGCCAGGAAGGGATGTTGTGGAAGAGTTTGGATCTTATGCTCAGAGAATAGAGAGCCACTGACGGATGGTTTTAATCAACCTGGCAAACGGATGAGCTTTCCACTCTGGAAGTGTCCCCGGCTGCACTGTGGAGAACAGATGGATTTCAGCGCGGTGCAGGTTCTATCAGGAAGCAAGATGGAGGAGGAGGGATTGACACGCTTCAGCAAAGTGCTGCAGCCACGCCCAGCTATGTGAGGAAGGTCTGAGGCAGAGAGGAAGCGGGGAGAGGAGTAGTCGGCATCTAGGCCGGGGGTGTTGACATTGTCTGATAGGACTGCCCTGCTCTGTTGGCATAATACATTACACCAATGCTTTTCAAAGTGAATTTGCATTGGTCCTAACTGAAAAGCTTGTTAAAGCTGTGGGCTCTGAGGCTCAAAATTCCAAGATTCCGATTCAGCTGGTCTGGTTATGGGTTCAGGAATGTTCATGAAAATTGATCATTCCAGGTAATTCTTATAGATGTAGTCACTAGCCCAGGTTTTGAGAAACCCCTGTCTACAAGTTCACAAAGCATGTGATACTATCACTATCTTGTGAGGCTAGGTGCCGTGTGAAGTGAAAACAAAACAAAGAAAAAACAAAATAGCAATAAAGAGTATATTTCCGTGCATTTTCCTTAGGTCCTTCAGGAGGGTACAACCTCCCGTTCCTCCTACAGACAACTCGTCTCCAGACTTTCTGATGGAGACTCAGAGACCACCTACGCCCGTGTCGGTAATGGCAGGCTCAGAAGTAAAATACTGAAATATAAAAGTAATGAATCCACTGGCTGTCCTCTTTACGCATAGCTAGCTCAGTCTCTTGAGTCCAAATTATTTTCCAAGTTAAACTACTCATATGCTAATTGAGAGCAATTGAGGACTCTGAAGTTAATGCGGCTTTTTATTTGAGATTTTCTAGAAAAAGGCCACAAGCTCCAACACTTGGAGTCCAGACCTCCAATGTCAATGAGTAAAGGGCCCTAGAACAGTGTCATAGAAAGCAGCAGGACATGTGGGAAAAACGGAGAATAGAGGGGTGATTGCTACTTCGCTCCTGAAAGAGACTGAACCCAAACTTGACAAATCTGCTGATATATCAAGAGGGGATGGAAATCCAAGTTCAAGTGCAATTTACCAATCTGTAAATGATGCCGTTTGATGCAAATAAAAACAAAAATTGTGTAAGCAAAATAATGGGTCTATAGGCAGCAGCTTTTAACCTCCACTCGTGAGAAATCCCCTCTGGCTTTGCTGCAAGGTGATTCTGGGGTAAACTGAAGTAAAAATGTGTGTCCCATCAGGCTGCTGCGGTGGACAGTCTGTCCATGAGCAGGATGGTTCTGGCACTTCTTTCAGGCCTGGACGACACAACAACTAGTGGGAATTAGTAGAGCGAACTCAGTCAAGCACAGGTATTTCGGATGAATCATTGCAGGGCTTTGCATCAACCCTGCCCGACTCTTCCCAGGCCAGGCCATGTGATGGAAAGTGTGCCCCACTCCCACACTGACCAGGCTGTATGGGAGAGCCATTAGCGCATCTGCATTTCAGTTGCCTTCTAGTTACCATTGAAGTAATTACACTGTCTCTTCCAAGGTCGGGAGAATTGCATTAAGTTATTTAGTCAAGACATATTTACTGGCCTCGAGGTAGGATTTGGTTGTAAGTTGGTGGACAAAACAGACGTAGTCAATGCACTCAGGGAGTCTGAAATCAAATGGATGAGATAATGAAAAAAATGATACAAACCCTGTAAAACCCCATGCCAATGCTCATTTTTTATCATTATTATCTTTAACATTTGACAAAGTATTAGTGACAGTACCGAATGCCTTCATAGAAGAAGTGATCTTACCCTCAGGTGTTCCTCCAAAGGGACTAAGAATGGAACTTTTAAAATGTAGCCATTTAAGGCACCATGAAGGAAAATAAAAGGCTTGATAGCTTTTGCAATAGTTTGAAATAAAAGTTTCTGTGTCTGATTGAAAATATAGATTATATGTTTATGGTGTGTGAACTGCATGTAGGGGACTCCTGGGTGGGATCTTGCATGCAGTCACCACCCCCCCCCCAGGATGGCAGGAAGTGGGGTACCAGTGGCAGAGGATTGACTGCTCCCCAAAAGATCCAAGGCAGGTCTGCAGATGCGGACGCCAGCAGGGACTGTTACCAAGCTCCAGGTAATGCTTCTCCCCTGGAATGCAGCTGATGGTAACTATTGATAATAAAGGGAAATTCTCTGAAAAAATTAACTTTTTACCAAAGGGATTCGTTTAGCTTACCTGAGGTTTGCGCTATATCGCTATCCTGTTTGAGCACCTGTTTATATAGCCATGGCTGTGTTTGAGAATACCAAGGTATCAAAGGAGAGAATGACTTCTCTCCTTTGAGAGAGGCACTTCATGATCGTGTACCTCACTGGGAACCCAGTCCGAACTTCCAATCTCATAGATAAAGAAATCCAAGTGCAGGGAGGTCAAATCCAATTGTTTGCAAACCTGTAAGTCTTGACATGGTAAAAAAGAAAATTATTGGAATGACATCACCACATTAAGCAATGTCTTACTTTACATCTTAACCTTGCACTTGGTCTCAGTGAGGACTTACTGTTGTCTTGTCTACAGCACAGCAACAGGTGTAGACTCTACAGGCAATTTATTGCAAATGGTTGAAGCTGGAGTTGGTAAGACACATAGCTGAGGTCTTCTTGTACATCTACTTTCTACTCCCAAATAAAGAGTCCCATTTTTTCATTTTTAAACTCTGCTGGGGATGAAATAGTATTAAATAAACCTTATCTTACATGGGGGGAAATATTAGCAAAAAATGGCAAAAATACAATATCAATAATGTTTTTATTGACACTATTGACTATTTGCTCATCAGTTTATTTTTGATTCCACTAGCTTTAAAGAATAGTTTCCGCACATCATCATCCTGTTGGGTCATGGATTCTTTACACAGTTGATTTGGTTCTTCACAGAACTATGCTATACTACACTTTCATATATACTCATATATAGATACTCTACACTTTCATATATATTATATCACTGCATTTGCAAAATATTTTAAAAAGAAATTTGGAGATGGGAAGATATAAAAACCCTTGGTAAAAGTTATTATTTTTAGAGAAACATTCTTTAAATATTTTCCTTTTCCTGGTATTATTTGGACATGCAGGACTGGATTCAAACTCTTTGACTCTGAGTTTCTTTATAAAATAAGGAAGCTGGATTCATTAAGGAGCAACTCTAACTTGGATTGAGCCGTTATTATTGCAGTCTATTTTAGAAGATGAAACTTTCAAAAGATGAAACATTGTAAGTACACTTTGGAGCAGGAGACAGATGCTTGGCTATTTTCTAAACATTTGGAAAGTAACTTAAAGAAAAATGGAAGTAAGCCATGAGTGAGATTAGAATCTGTGATCAGTATCAGCTCTCACTTATAACATCCTCAATGGTGGCCATTCCTTCCTCTGAACTCCAGTTCAACTTTGCATGCATATGGCGCCTTTGCAAGTTCCACGTCCCCCACCGAATGCTACATTCCTTAAAGGCAGTGACTGAACTTTACTTATCTCTGTATCTCCCATACGTACAACAGGCACAGTTTGTCGTACCCAGTAGGTGCTCAATCAACAATGAATGAACGGTAATTAAAAGAGATAACTGCAGCTTTTACTTTGGAGGAAACCATAGGACCATGATGAAGAAGTTCATGATAACAAATTGACATACAGAGGTAACATATGGCAGCGAAGTTTAGCTTAAATGTCTGACCCATATTCCAGGAAATATGGTGGCATAAGGGCATGCATTCAGACTGTTCTCTCTCTGAAACTGTGAAAACAAACATAAAAAAGTATGTTGTCCAATTTATCTGGCAGTGCACCATCCAAGGCATTTCTAAAATGCAAGGTCTAAAAAAAAAGTGGCCTGTTCATCCAGCAGTGGGTGAATTAAGCACTGCGAGGAATAGCTCCCCCTCCATAATCATGTTCCCCACTCTCACACACCAGGTAAGGTACATACCCTCAACCTGGTAATCTAGGCACCTAAAGAAGCCATTACTGAAAAGAAATTATTTTTAAGAAATCCAAATTTACACTTTTTGATTGATCTGGCATCCATGTGGAAAACTGACTGGATGAGGTCCACAGTGGGTGTGACAAGATCACCTAAGAACCTGCAGCTGTAGGCAAAAGATGCTGATGATCTGGACTGGCCATGTTGCAGTGGGTATCAGAGAGATTTAGAGGATAAACTCATAGAAATTGATGATGGATTGGATACAAGGATGAGGAAGAGGAGATGTCAATGATATCTTGGCCGAGGAACTGGATGCATGGAAATAATGTTTCTTCAGATAGAGAAGACCAGAGAGGAGCACGTGAGGTGCAAGTTCAGGAATTCGGTTCTATGCATGCTCATTGGGAAATGCATGGAATTGGTCCAAGTGGATGTATCAATGGGGAAGTTGTGATTCTGGAGTTCAGAAGAAAATTCTGGGCTGGAGGTATACACTCAGAAGGCTTTGCATAGAGATAGTGTTTTTAAAACAAAGTATATACCTTTGAATTTGCCTGATGTTAAAAATTTGAAAACTGAAAATACGTAACAAAAGCTAAGCAGGAAAATTGCAAGTAACATAGCCAGATAAGAACGAAAGAAAATGAAATGATGAAAGACAAAGCGTATCACCTGTGAGAATAAGTGTAAATAGTAAACAATAAAGTACTGGAAGAAGATACATTGCATGGGGTCAACAAACAGAAAGCCTGAATTACAAAAGATAAACCCACAACAAAGTGACTTAGAAAATATGAAGGTGAAGGATGAGCCCAGGCCAGCAGGCAGATTCACACATGTAGGAAGCAAGGAGGCAGCAAATCTCACACACTCAGGGGACAAGACAGAGCTGAGCTGTACAGGACTGTGGTTGCCAAAAAGTAGCATGAAAATCGGAGAGCCATTTGTCATGTATTATTTGTGAGTTCCACCGGAGCTTATGAGTGGGGAAGCAATGGGATGACTACAGTGTGGTTTGCCCAGATATTAAGGTGAGGGGTCAGGACCATGGGGTCAGGACCATGGGTCAGGACCATGGAGTCTACAACTCCAGACTGTATCGGGTCCAACCTCGGGATCAAACCTAGGACCCATCCTCTTCCTCCCATTACTATGCACCAGCATCAGGGTGATCTTTAAAAAAGATCAAATCTGATTGTTTCATTATCCTGGTTAAACCCCTTTGCTTTTTAGGATTCTCAACCTAAATTGTTAACACAACTTTTCTAGCTTCATTTTGTGAAATTTTTCATCTTCTCTTTACTCCAACCAAAGCAGTCTTCCATTTTCTTTAGGGACTTTTTTGTTGTTGTTAGGGCTTTTACACAGCCTTCCACACTTTTTGGAAGAATCTACCCCCTTTCAAGTTTAACTAACTCTTACCCATCCTTCCAATTTCATATGAGAGAGCACATTACAGGGGCCTTTTCTCACTCCCAGCCAAGATCTCTCATCACTACTTGTTTTTCCCTTAATTAGCAATTTATAATTACATACTTGAAATACTGGAATATTGTGAATGATTATAGGCAAATTATCTGTACCCTTCACTGAAATATATGCCTCAGGAGGGTAGGGTCTAGTTCGTTTTACTCACATTTTTATCCCTTTTGTTTAGTACAAAGCCAGGCACAAGAACAAAGTTGTTTTCTGTGTACTTTTGCACTGATTGTGGTGACAGATGCATGGTGTTGTGTGGGAGACTGTCAGGTAGAGAAAGTTGATGGATGAATATTTGTTGGGTGGATTAATTCATCCTAGGACATTCTTTCTTGCCTATTTGATAGTTGGTAAAAATAAGCAAAAGAGAGAAATGAGAGGAAATGGCATTTAACCAATACTCTCTTTGACTTATTTCTATGGGACAGTTTCTGTGTCTCTGTTTCTATACTTAGGTGACAAGAGCTAAGAGCAGAGCTCTCAATTGCTCCAAAAAGGATACTGGTTCATTTTCCCATCCAAAGAAGCGGTAATAGAATCTAAAGTATTGACACCTAACATAGCAAAATATGTTTAGCCTCTTCCCGCCTAATGTCTTTAAAATGTAATACACATCAGAAAGCACAGATGGCATTTCGAATAGAATCCAGTCGTGTTCTGTGGCCGGAATCCAGGTCCGCTAGGACCACTGTTGGTTCCAGTCATTCCCAAGAGTGAGTTCTCGTCCTCCTCCTCTTCCCCTTGGGGAAGTGTTACCTGATACCCTGCATTGATTCTGTTGGCAGGAAATTTGCTGTCCTTCAACTCCTTAAGATGACAGGAAGTTGGTTTCTCTGGTCTTTTGAATGGCTGGGATGATGGTGTTTCATGCTGGAAAGAGTTTTAACCTCGTGTGGAGTTGATTAGTGAAGTGATTTGGGAGGTCAGGCAGTTTTGGAAAGAGCAAATTATAGAGAAAATTTGACAGATAGAACATCGACAATATCTGCTTTCATTCCTGGGACACTATATAGATTAATCTCTTACTTTTTGCCTCATTATGGTTCAGCCTGAAGACAAAAACCAACCAACAAACAAAAAAAAAATAGGAAAAAAAAATATAGAGATATGTCCAGTAGTTAATTTAAAATACTTTTTTTTCTGAATTGTGTGATGTTTTTGGAATTTTGCAGCTTTTAAAATCTGTAATTGGTTTTAATTTTCTTTCTCATTTTAAATAAATACCCACTTTTGTGCTTAATTCTAAAAAAAAAAAAAAAAAACCCAACAAACAAATATGCTGTAAATTATTCAATGCTTGAAATTTCTTCATCATTTGTAACTTCTTGAGAGCTTTTCCCTCCCTCCCTCCATTCCTTTTTCCCTTCCTTTCTCTCTCTCTCTCTCTCTCTCTCTCTCTCTCTCTCTCTCTCTCTTTCTGAGCTATGGTTGGGGTGTGTGTCCCTCTAAAATTCACATGTTGAAAATTAAACCCTAAAGTGATGGTATAGGAGGTGGGGACTTTGGGAGGTGATTAGGCCATGAGGACTCCACCTTGGGAATGGGATTAGTGCCCTTATAAATGGGCTGGGGGAATGGTGGGCCCTTTGCCCTTCCATCTCTTCCACCATGTGAGATCACAGCATTCATCCTGTTGACTCCTTTCACCATGTGAGGATGCAGAGAGGCACCATAAACATGGAACAGACCTCACCAGACACTGAATCTGCTGGCGTCTAGATCTTGGACTTCCATCCTCCACAACTGTAAGAAATAAATGTCTTTATAAATTACCCAGTCTGAAGTATTTTGTTATAGCAGCAAGAATGGGCTAAGACTCTCTCTCTCTCTTTCTTTTTCTTTCTCTCCCTCTCTCTCCATTCTTGGAAATCTGTTTAGGAGGATTAGGATGCACCAAGAACAGAGGAGAAGTCAATTCAAATATCTGCTTTACTAAGCTTATGAAAATCCTACTGAATGGTAGTTGTCATATAGTGAGGTGGGTTTTGGTTCAGAAATCAAACCTATTGAGCTAAAATGCTTAAAACTGAATTTCTTTGTTTATAAAATGAAAATAAAAATAACTTCCAAATTTAAGGTAACAAATTTGCTAAAATAAGAACAAACACATAAATGATTAGATTTCCCTCACTATCCTGTTGGGTCAATTATAATTTTATATAAACTGCTTTAGGAGGGTTGCATATCATATTACTTAGAAAGTTAGTCATGAATTTTTTGAAAGTAGGAAAATATATTCTATTTTTTATCTTTCAGCATAGGATTGGTCATAGAATTCCTGCCAAGGTTATTTTTAAACTGAATATTATAACAAAATATATGTCTATAGTGACTAAAATCATGTTTTCTTTGTCTTAATCCTTGCACTGTAATTAGCATAGTGACACCTTGTGCCCTGATACCACCTTGCATACGTAACAAGAGGAGAGAATGGTTTTATTAACATTATTTCTTTGTTCATGGATACAAAGTAGTTGTGAAATATTGGCTGGAAAATATACTTCTTTTTTATGGAATATTTACTTAAGATATCTTTTCATATGACAAAAACACTACAGACATATGAAAATGTCCCATGCAAGGAGATCACAGGTTTTAAAAGCAATGTTGATGGTATTGAATTACCCAGAGTCTAGTCACATAATTTTCTTATGAAATTTTGAAATAAAATCATGGAGAAAATGTTAAAAAAGTCTTAATAAAATAATTAATAATATAATATATAATTATACATAAAATAAAAAATCAATAATAATAAAATTAAAAGGGAGAACAGGGTCAGTACTGTATTCATAGTTTAAAATGCCTTTAACATTTTTTCCAGTTGTACATAATACCTCATAAAAATTTAGAATATACAGAAAGTAATTTAAAAAGTAAATTTGCCAGACCCCATCACCAGGGGCTATCTGTTGTGAATACTGTACTGTAATTTTTCAAGTCTTACCACAGTGTGTCAGGAGGCATGTTGGCATGGGAATCCGGATGAAACCAGCCCATTTCTCTGATCCCTGAACATCTTAGGGATTGACAGCTTGAGACAGATGGTCCGTGGCAATGGCTCTGATGTGAGGCCAGAACCTCTACGTAGGTGAAAATTCTCCTTGCCAGGACTTCACCTGGGCTTTCCTGCAATGCACCTTGAGAGCCTCTCTGTTGGAGGAATTTGATAGCATGTTCTTG
>RJWJ010030398.1:0-19948 GCA_004363605.1 Indri indri | reverse complement strand
GGTAGAAATGAATGAATCATAGCACATATATCAATAGAATAAATTTTAAAAGCATAGTGTCATTGTTTTAAAAAAATCAAGTTGCTGAAGAATAATAGTATAGTAGGATATTGTATATATATGTCATCCTACTATATTACGTATTATATATAATGTATCATGATATATAGTATGAAATATATTATACTGTATAATATATCATATATATTAAACAGTTTATACATTATATGTATATATTAGGTACATGTATATATCTACATATTACACATGTTATGTATGTACATTTCATATAAGTACACATTATACATTATAATATTATATGCCTTTATATAGTATATATATAATTTAAAATATGAGAAACAAAGCACTCAATATTGTTTGGAGGACACACACATATACATAGGTAAATATTAATAAATATCTGTCTTGTTTTTAGGCATGTCAGTCTGTCCTTAAAGGAAAAGTAATTTTATTAGCACTAGCTAAATACGGTAATGGAATGTCAATATTTGACTGCTCTAGGTTTTCAGAGCACACATGAGGTAGATAATGAAATTCCTGTACAATATTGAGAACTATCTAACATTTATTTCTTGCCTATCAAGTGTTAGGCATTGAGATGCCCATGTTTTCACATTGATCCTCACAGTCACACCATGAGGCAGGTATTACTCAGGAATTGCAATCACATTACCTTCTACTCCTTACCAATAAACCCCACAGATAAGCTGGAAAATCAGGTAACTGCCTTATATGATAGGGACAAAGTCACTTAGAATAAAATTCATTATGGAAAAGCACTAAGGGTAGAAGTTAGGTAATACATGATAATTAACTGCTTGTTAATATAACTAATTCTAAGGTTTCAAAAGAGTAAAGACATAACAAGCCATACTCCTTGTTCTTAAGGATGTTAATACCTTGTTGGGAAGGTAAGGTTTATCTTCATGAAATCACTAGAAAATAGCACAGAATTTTGTGGTGGCAACCCTGTGTGGTGTATCAATCTAGAAAGGAGAAAGCTCTTGCCAAGTGTCAGACATTTTCCTTGGAATGCGTGTGAATTATTTGTTGCTCCTCTCAGTAACTGAGAAGTATAAGCTGTTTCTCATTTATGGATGAAGATTCTGAGTCTCCAGAAGGCTAACAAATAGTAAGTGGGAAAGCAAAGCCATGTAATGAGACAATCATAAAATATCTGTCATTTGTTTAAAAATACCAATTAACATCATATTTCTGACCATGTCAAGTCTAAACTGCTTAGCTAGTAATCAAAGTTCTGCTGCAGAATGTAAAGGAAGCTGGGAGATCCAGGTTGTACCCCTGGATCTGTTAGTAACTAACCCTGTCCTAAGACAAGTTATTACACTTTAATTTTTTTTAAATTTAATTGAGGTAAAATTAACATAGTCTAAAATTCACCATTTTTAAAGTGAAAGATCAGTGCCATTTACTACATTCACAATGGTGTGCAACCACCAACTCCATCCAGATCCAAAACATTTTGGTCACCTCAAGATAAAACCTTGTTCTCATTAATTAAGCAGTTACTCCTTATTCTTCCCTCAAGAAAACCAACATATTTGTATGGATTTACCTATTCTGGATATTTTATATAAATGGAATCCTACAATATGTGATCTTTTGTGTCTGGCTTCTTTTACGTGGCATAATGTTTTCAAGATTCATCCATGTTGTAGTAGATATTACTAATTTATTCCTTTTTATGTCTGAATAATGTTTCACTGCATGGATATACCAAAATTTTTTTATTCATTTATCCTTTGATGGATGTTTGTGTTGTTTCTATTTTTTGGCTATGCATCTTAGTTTTAACATCACTAAAATGAGTGTATGGGACTAAATGGTCTCTGTCATCACTTGCATCTATGATATTGATTCGATGACTCTATGTCAGGCTTGAAAACTTCTTTTTACTCCACTTGATTTTAGACTGGACTTCAGAATCTACATTGATCTCTCTTCCTCTTAATTGTTGATGTTTCCTCCTGAATACAAAATAAATCTTTCATTAAAAATATTTATCGGAATTTTATCCAATATTTAAGAGTAAGGTCACATTTCACTTTTACATTCAGGCTTTCTTGATGTGCTAACTGTGTGACCTCTCCCTCTCCCTACTCAGAATAAATTATTGACTTTTTACTACGTTCCCCGAATATCATCTAGTACCTATTAATAGTTCACATTCCAGTGTCTGCATTTGTTGCTAGTATATTTGCATAGCCTTAAAAATAGTATTAAATAAAATTTAAGCATGACATTTAGTTTTTATGTCTCTTTAGCCTTTTCCTCATATGTTTCTTTTTCAAAAATGATGTTGACTTTTTGATGAGTCCAAGCCAGTTTCCTTGAAGAATGATGTCCCACCTTCTGCATTTTTCTGATTATTTTTGTAAGTCTTACTTAGATCCAGAGGCTTGGTTATATTCAAGTTAAATATTGCAGCTAGAAATATTTCATAAGTGATGTGCACTTCTTATTTGCATCACATCAGGAGGCATATAATGTCAGGTTGTCCCACGATTAATGAGGCCAAATGTTATCATTTGTTTAAAGGGATAGCCACTGGATTTCTCCATAAGAACTTTACCTACTTTGTAATTAATAAGTAATCAGTGGGACAAAATGTCAGCATTGTGCTGATGGCAAGTTCCTGAATAATCTTTCCATAATGAATTTAGCATCAATTGATGATATCTGCCTGAATCAACATCCCCTTAGATTTTCCCCATGACAAAGATCACTAGATATCTATAAAGATACATGAAATGCTAGAGCAAACAGAGGACTTCCAGGTCAAAATGTTATTAGGTCAGCACTCTCACTTTTTACTTCTAGTCTCCTGCTGGAATAACTATAAAGAAGAAAATAAACACAATCAATAATTACAGCAAATGGGAAACTCAGACCGATAGCCAAATTAACACCAGAATCTGAGAGGAATTCCTATTAACTACTCAATGCATTGAACTTAATTGAGAAAAATGCACCCAGGTATGTAAGGCAAGACTTAATTATTGCAAGTGACAGGAGCCAGACTTAGAATAATATAAGGAAAATAATGGATTGGCCTACATGACTACCAATTTGAATGGTGGTTTTTAATTAAGACATGCCAGGCTTCAGAGGCTCCAGTAACATTATCAGGGTTTTCCCCATTTCCTGGCTTCCCTTCTGTTTCTTCAGATCCATTTGTCAGCATATACCCTTCATACAGCAGAGTAATTGGCCTCTGTTTAAACAAGATTCATACATTCCACCTTAGCACTCTCAAAGGAAAATAAACTTCTGTCTTTTATATATCTAAGACCCACAGGGCTCCGATGAACTCTCCTAGGTTATATGAGCACCCTTGAACCAGTCATTCTCCTGATGTGTTGGAGTTTGATGATTGTTCCAGCCAAGGCTACATGTCCATTACTGAGAGTAGGGAGAAAGAGACAATGATTGACAGTTACACCAGGAACCACTTGAAACAAAGGGGAGGGAGGCAGGTCTTCAAAAGAAAACAGAGTTGCTGGGTAGACAAAGTTAACAGTTATCTACTACATTAAGCTTCACCTACTGCTTTGCCTGGAATAAGATCCTGCTTAGTTCCAAAGCTCTTGATTACTGAGATGTATATCACTCCCCTCATTTGCTATCTAGCCACTAGTACCAGAGATATAATAGTATTTACCATAAATTCTAAAGTGTAGAGGAGGAAAAAGATGAAGCCAAACTTCATTTTTGCTTCAGATGATTTCGGGATAGTTAACTGAGAATATACAAAGGAGAGACCTTACTAAAGGGAAAGATGGTTAACCCAGAAATAAATAGCAGAGTAGCTCTTAAGTAAGATAGCCACCTTGCTTTCCTAACCTCAGGAAGAAATCTTCTTCCTTGTCTCAATTTTAAACTTAGGCACTGTCAAAAGAATATTTGCACCCCCTTGTTTATTGTAGCATTATTCACAATAGTTAAGATATGGAATCAACCTAAGTATCCATCAACAGATGAATGGAGAAAGGAAATGTAGTGTATTTATACACAATGGAATACTATTCAGCCATGAAAAGAAGGAAGTTCTGTCATTTGAGACAATGTAGATGAATCTGGAGGACATTATGCTCAGTGAAAGAAGCCAGGCACAGAAAAACGAATACTGCATGATCTCGCTTATGTGTGGAATGTAAAAAAGTTGAAATCATAGAAGGAGAGAGTAGAATGACGATGGTTAGCAGAGGCAGTGGTGGGGATTGGGGATAGGATATGGGAGGAAATGGGGAGTTGTTTGTTAAAGTTGTACAAAGTTTCAGATAGACAAGAGAAACAGATTTTGAGATCCATTGCACAGCAAGGTGATGATAGTCAATAATAATGTATTATAGTATATTTCAAAAGAAGAGAGTAAATTTCACACATTTCACCATAAAAATGATAAGTAAATGAAGTGATAGATATGTTAGATTGATTTAATTATTCCACATTGTATACATATACCAAAACATCACATTGTATCCCATAAATGTATATAATTATGATTTGTTAATTAAAAATAATATTAATAAAAATAAACTTAGGCACTGACCAAAGCTTTACAAATGAAAAAATAAAGACATCTCCAGGTACTCCTTAAACTCCCTGATTTTGGGTTAGTACTGCAGCTTTGCAGTTTGGGTCTTTTTGTAGTTTTCTTAGGTAGGGTGGCGTAGTGATTTGCCAGGGCTACCATAACAAACTATCAAACACAAATTGGGTGGCTTAAACAACAGAAATGTATTGTTTCAGTTCTGGAGGCTGGAAGTTGGGAAGCAAGGTGTCAGCAAGTTTGGTTCCTTTTGAAGGGTGTGAGGGAATGAAGTGTTCTAGGTCTCTCTGCTTGGCTTGTGCATTGCCATCTTCTATGTCTCTTCACATTATCTTTCTTTTATGTGTATCTATCTCTGTTTAAATTTCTCCTTTTTGTAAGAACATCAGTCATACTGGGTTAGGGACACCCTGATGGCTTCATTTTAAGTTGGTACCTCTATAAAGAGCCTATTACCAAATAAGGTCACATTCTCAGATACTGGGTGTTAGTATTCTCTTATGTAGTATTTTGAGGGGAAGGAGACACAATTTAACCCATAATAGATGACCATGTAATTTATCATCAAAACAGAGATGTTTTTGAGAGTGAAAAGGGCACCATCAGTAATTATACGGAAACACAGTTGTTAACCAGGACTGTCTCAAGCAAACAAAGAAGTCTACTCTTTGCTCTCTTTCCCATGTTAGTTGATTGAATTTAGTATTATTTTAATGCAAAGGCTATTGAAGGAGAAGCCCCATAATTGGCATCCAGTGGTCAAACTGATACGGTCTTCCATTCTATTTCCTTTCTATTCCTTCATCCCAAGGACTTGTGCATAGCTGAGACTCTCTCCCTGGAGCTGCTGTGGTGGGAGCACCTGCAGTCGCTCCTCAACCACGACCTGACTGCATCCAGTGCCCATTGAGTCTGTCACTCATTTCAAGAAAGGTTGGAGAACAGAGTCAGGTCTCAACTGCTTCAAAATTTTTCATGATTTATCATGAGCAGTAGCTCAATTAGCTATCTCTGGCTTCACACTTAAGCTTCTGTTCTAACTTCACAGACCAGGGTGTGGGGTTGATAAATCCATTGCGTGGACTGAAACAAGCCTATATTTAGTCACCAGAGAGGAAAGAAGCCCTTCCTCCTCATGGGTATGTCTAAGCAAATGTCTAGGGATCTCTCTAGGCAATTAGCACATTCATTTATATTAATAATATTTACTTAGTGCCTACTATAGTCTCTGCTTTGCGCTGCATGCTGAGGATACAGCAGAGAATGAGACAGACATAATTCCTCACTTCATTAGGAGTACTTACAGTTTAGTAGGCAGTAAGCAAATATGAGAAAAATAAATGTCCATCCTCCCTAACCAACCATATTAGGGCTGCAAGACTCCGTTGTGATATCTTGTTTTATATGCTCAGAGTCACCTATCAGGGTCGTGACTTTTCTCCCTGCTTTCTGTTGAGCAGTGAGGCCGGTCAAAGCCTGCTTCCTTGGGTCAAATCCACTTAAAATAATGATGCTTCCTCACTGCTAGAACTAGTGAGGATGGAATCAGGATGAGGCTACACTTTTATTTTGCTACCCTTCTTTTGCATTTTGTCTCTGGGTATTTTACCAGACTATGGTGTTTGTGGATACACACACACACACACACACACACACACACACACACACACACACACAGTTTCTTTATTGAAAAAATAGCAGAAAAATTAAAGCCATCAATAAATGTGTAATTTCCCAAGTGCCAGAAGGAGAGCTGATTCCAGCTCCTTTTTTTTTTTTTTTTTGAGAAATCGCTTTATGAAGTCTGGCTCCCTGCACAAACCCCCTTTTCCCATTATTTATTTCTCCAAGTTGGAGTCAGTCAATCTGAAGTAGTAGCCTGGGTCCATTATTTGGTTCTTTTTCTAACTCCTTGGGTTGACAAATAATTCTTTTATTCTTTATTGTTTAGATATGCAAGTATTACATTGTGAATTTTTATCTAAATATTGTTCTAACCACATCTCATTCTTTTTGATATGGAATGCTTTTATTATCAATATTTTCTAGATACTTTTAATTTTGGCTGCAGTAGATTTCTTTTTAATTTTGAAATTGTCTGGTTTCTTTGGGTTTATTTTTTTTATCATTGTCCTCAAATTCTGATTAGAAAATATAGTCTGTACCATAGAGCAAATATTTGAGATCGGCCATATTATTTTCTTTTTTAAAAATTAAAAAATATTCACACCCATACATGTTTTGCTTAGATGCTTGTCAACACCTTTTTCTTAGTCCTCGAAATAAAAAAGTTTTACCAGAAGATATCTCGGTAGTCATATTTTTTTTCATGATTTTTTTTGAGGAGGAGATCAGCTCCTTTAAAATGCTAACTCTAGTGTAGCATAAGAGTCTAATATATTTGAAATATTTTCAAGCATATTTCCATTTAAGTATTGGATTTCAAACTTTCAAGGGAGCAAAGAGTACTTTCTGACAAAAAATGTCCTGGCTTAGCTTCCACTGTCAAATTAGGTTTTTGCGTGTGTCTACAGAAACACAATAGTCTTAAAATCACCATTAAGAGAAAAAAGATTTTATAAATACCTTAGTTTTAATATTAGTTTGCCAGGGCTTCTATAGCAAAATACAACAGGCTGAGTGGCTTAAATAACAGAAATTTATTGTCCCACAGTTCTGGAGGCTAGGAGTCCAAAATGAAGGTGTTGGCAGGATTGGTTCCTTCTGAAGACTGTGAGGGAAGGATCTGTTGCAGTTCTCTCTCCTTGGCTTATAGATGTCCAATTTTCCCTGTGTCTCTCCATGTTCTCTTTCTTCTTTGCATGTCTCTATGTCTAAATTTCCCCTTTTCATAAGTTTACCAGTCACCTTGGATAGGACCTTATTTTAATTTTATTATCTCTGTAAAGACCCCACTTCCAAATAAGGTCATATTCTGAGGTACTGGGGGTTAGGACTTCAACATATAAATTTTGTAGGGACATAATTCAGCCCATAACAGCTCCCAACAGATTATAAGATAGAGTTGTATGTAAAGGATGTTCTAAATGATCAAGAAAAGGAAGGGAGTGTGTGGATGAGCCTGCCTCTCCAGGGCTGGGAGACAGTAGAAAGAAGCTTGAAGAGGCAGGGAGGAGATTAAATTGTTGTTCTCCATGCTTTGGTGGGTCATCTAATACAAGGATAACAAATATGAGGGCTTTTCCCTTATTCATGAGATAGCTTCTCAGGCTAACTTTGCCCAAACCTGGGGAAGCGTGAACAAAGAAAACTCACTGGACAGAGTGGCTATGCAAAGAAAGGGCTGAAGTTTAGCTTAATCAAACTAATATGGCCCTATTTTTTTTTTTTCCCCACTAGGTTCTAATATTGCAGAGAGAATATCAGTGGCCAAGCTGAACCTTCTGTTGGAAATAACTCCCCCTGCCCCTTCATACCTGCTAGATGCTGTAAGATTCCTTCTTTAACAGCAAGTTTGAAAAGGTTCATGTAGATATTTATAATTTTTTTTTAAAAAAATAAGTTATTTTTAGTGTACAAAGATCCTATTTGATTCCAGGCCTGAATTGTAGCTCATTTTCTTTCACTAGAACAGAGATTCTTCCTCTGAGGTCCATAAATTAAGTTTTTCTGGTGGTAAGGAGGAATCCATAAACTTTGAAATTTTATGC
The DNA here is from genome assembly GCA_004363605.1 of Indri indri. Classification (NCBI taxonomy): domain Eukaryota; kingdom Metazoa; phylum Chordata; class Mammalia; order Primates; family Indriidae; genus Indri; species Indri indri. The sequence goes on along the minus strand of RJWJ010030398.1, from coordinate 11,683 downwards.
AGAATTATAAGTGCTGTGATCTTTCCTGGGAAGAGGTTTATGCTTTTCATTAGATTTTAAGATGGGAACTTTGTTCTATTCATCTGCATTATGGGAAAATTTCTGACTGTTCTTCCAAATAGCAGATACATCTTTTAGTACTGTTGCTGGTACTTTTTATAATATTGTGGTGGCATTTCCAATTTATTTAAAACATTTTATATCTTAAGCATCTTACTTTTTTTATTCCTGCTTACATTATATCAAGTTCCTTTTTGTCTCAGTTTGCTTTCTTATTTTATGTTATCTCTTATTTTATATTTTAAATTGTATTGAGAGCAAAAGCAAGAGTGGACCTTATTTAAAAGTACTTTTATTTTCTTTAGTAAATCTTGCCCCTAAGTCTTCCTCATCCTATCGATGGTAAAGTAATAAGTCTTTTATTTTTTTCTGAAAATTTCCAGGGCCCTCATGTTGATATTTATCTGCTTCTCATCTATCTGGATCTGATTTTTGTTCAATATAATGTGTGTAATTTTTCTTGAATCCCTTTGGTTTTCACCTGGAAGCAACTAGATTTCTTCTCTTTAGTGGTAGGCAGGGTTATGTTACATTCAACTTCCATTATCTAATCAGGGGAGTTGATATGAACCTGCGAGTGAGAGTAATCACAAATAAATATTTAAATTTTTGCAAATTCTCTATTTGAATTTAACCCCTGTGGTAGGTAGAATAATGCCCCTCCCCTCCTAAGATGGTCCCATCCTAATCCCTGGATATATGCATAAATGAGGTTGCCTGGCAAAAGGGAATTAAGGTTGCAGGTGGAATTAAGGTTGCTCATTAGCTGACATTAAAATAGGGAGGTCATCTTGAATTATCTGGGTAGGTCCAATGTAATCACAAGGGTTTTTAAAGTGGAGGAAGGGGGCAAGAGACAAGGCCAGTGCTATGTGAGAAAGACTTGATGGGCCATTACTGGTGTTGAAGATAGAGGATGGGGGCCAAGAGCTCAGAATGCAGTTGGCCTCTAGCAGCCAGGAAAGACAAGGAAAGAGATTCTCCTTTAGAGCCTCCACAAGGACAGGTAGCTTTGCCAATAATACCTTGGTTTTAGCCCACTGAGACCAGTGTTAGACTTTAACCTACAAAACTGTAAGACAGTAAATTTGTGTTGTAAACTTGAGTAAATTTGTTACAGCAGCAATAAGAAACTAATACAGTCTCTGAGCTATCTTGATTCCTTCTGTATTTTGGCCTTGTCTTTGTTCCAGGGATATTTTTTAGCTATGTCCCGACTCCTTCCTTAGGCTACTACTGCCATCTGGGAGAGAGGAATCCTTCCTCAGTAAGGTAAAAAGTTATCTTGCCATTTGATTTGACAGGATTAACAAAATGACCTGATGTTCCAAAACAGTTGCTTCTGAATAGTGTCGTTACACAGCAAAGAAAGGAAATCTACATGTTATACCATTGTGATCTCATTTGTCTTATGGGCCAGCCTCATTCTTCAGCCTTCTCTATAGAAGAAGTGGGTAAAGACTTTTGCCAATATCTCCTCTCTGTATTTCCCTTGACATATATTTTTCAATGTGGAGTTGAGAATTTTCCCTGTGTGTTTTGCTTCATTTTGTCCCAACTTGCACTATGCTAGAATTCCTCCCAGAGACCAGATGTTTTTCAGGATTTTCTTCCTCTGGCACTTCACTGTCATCATAACACAATTTTCTATAAAATTGGGACTTTAAAAGTGCTCTTGATGATAATATTTGGAATTCTCCCATGTTTTAAAAGATTCGCTTCAGTCTTTTAGACAATACTAGGGAGATAAGTATTTCTCACAAGATTGCTTCTTGCCAATGCCTTTGCAGTATGAGGAGACAGGTAGATCTGTAGGCCCTGGAGTAAGGTAGACCTCGGCTGCAATCTTGGCTGCATTACTTGCTGGTTTTACAAAATTGATAAAGTTATTTAACTTTTCTGAGCTTTAGATTTATCATCTAAAAGTGGGAATAACTGTTGGCTAGCATGAGGGCTAAAAGAGATAATGCATTTAAAATTACTTAGCACAGTTTTAGGCACAAATTTAGAACTCAAAAAATGGCAGCCATCTTATTTTATCTAAAAAGGTAGTTGGTATCACCCCTGCCTCCATATCCGTCCCTTTCAGGGAAACCCTCTCTTCTTCTCCTTCTCCTTCATCTTGGTTTCACAAATAGGCCTTCTTCTGCAAATACCTAATTTGGCCAGATTTAGTTCTCTCTCTCTCTCTTTCTCTCGTTCTCCCCTGGCCCCACACAAATATACACACTCTCTCTCACATAATTTTTGCCAGTTTTGGGAAATACAAAACTAGAGAAAGCAAAGCAGAAACAATAGCAGCAAATCAACATTTTCTCTCATGCTAGAGCAGACTTTCTCTGCTACTCTCAAAGTTTCCTTGATTTTCATCTTGTTTATACTTTTTCCACAAAAAGAGACACTATTTGACTTGTATTTTTCTTAGTCCGCCATCTCTTAATTTAGAAAGTTTCAATCTTAACCTCATTTGTAAATTTTCTTCATTATGCATTTTAATAATGTGATTAAAAATAACAGTAATTGGAGATTATCTATCAATTGATTTTGAAAGATGTATGTAAAATTTGTATTTATTTAGTTCTCTATTATATTGGTTATCTGCCATGATCAGAAATTATAGTGTTCCATATATTCCATAAATGTGTCTTTTCAAATACCCAAATTATTCTAAGTTTGAAGTTATTGTTCAGTCACTTTTTGAGAAACATTTCTAAAGTTTAGTCCATACTGCCCTGTCCTCTTAAACAGAATACGGTTTATAAAATTTGATACTGTCTTCATGACTGTAGTTTTTTGGTCATAAAAATCATCATTTTAATGATGCAAGGTCCTTATGGTTACTTATGAAGGCAGTACTCTATCCATTCGCTAAAATAAGCAAACAAACAAAAAACTTCTTTTCTTACTCTTTTTCTGATTCATTTGAGGTCAGTGATATGCAAGGGGAGGCTTGTTAAGAACTTTCGGGAAAGAAATTTCCTCCCTCTTAAGAGAAAACCAAAAGGAGGAAAGCTCTTTTCTTTGAAAAAATCATGATAGAGGCTGGTATGTAAGAAACCTTGGTAAAGCATGGCAGGTCCTGGGAAACTGCAAGGAAATAGAGCCAGAACTAACACCAGCCTTAGTTGTATGAGGTTCAATAATCATCGAGGCAATAATCATTGCCTCGATGATTATTGAATCAGATTTGAATTAGGTTTTCTGTCACTTAACGTCAAAAGATTTCTAACAGATATATTACAGGATGAAATGAATGAAATTTCTGACATCTATTTTAGCTGCTTAAAAAATTTACTTGTTCTTAATCTTACCCATTGTTTAATTTTGGGAAACCGACTGTTCTGCAAGTGCTGTGCTGGCATAATATCTATGCTGTTTCTTCCCCTCATTGAATTTTATACACCCAGATCCTCTTTGGCATTTCAAATATAAGCTATCCATATAAATATCCATCAATAGTCAAACATATTGGATCATTTTATCAGAAATGTTATTTAATGTAGGTCGTTATCTAAAAGATAACATTTTCTAATTACCTTTGATTATTGTCTTCTATAATAATTCCTAAGGAAGGGCTAAAACAGAGACATATATTTATCTAATATCCTAATGTGTCTGAAACTATCCCCTAAATCCCAACTTTCGTGAAGCTATCATGTGAAAACGAGATAAATAAATGAATAAATTTAGATATGCTTTGCATGTAAGTGGGCAACAGAGAAAGTTCTGTGAGAAAATGAGTAGGATGATGCTTCTACAGGCTGTCTCGACCTGACTTGGTACAACTCCAATTTTGAATATTGCAAGATACCCTATACAATGTTAATCTCAGCCTAAATTAAGCTTGCATTCTATCTCAGAACAGTAGAAGTTCATTGAGAAAAAGGAATTGATGCATAAGGCTCTGTGAAATATTTATTTAAAAAAATGGGTTACTCTTTCTAATAGGTAGGCACTTTTCCCAACTGTAAGTCCACTGATGTTCAAAATTTTATTTTAAGCACTTAAACTTATGACTTTGATCCTTGTTAAAATATACATGCTCCTTGGGAGGATTGATATACTGTGGTGTGAGTAGAAAAGTTTTAAATGTTTTACTGATTTTAGTTGAGAAGGTAGAAAGAGAGATCATGAAGCGTGGATCCCCGCAGAGAAGGAAAGAGTTAAAAGACAAGGTTGCTGGAAATCAAAGATAACTCCTATCTATTCTTTTCTATTTTTGAACAATGGTTATAGGCCTCTGGCAACCACTGTGTACAAATTTAAAAGGCTGTGAAATTTTGCCCAAGATTGGAAAGATTGCCAATGGAGTGAGAAATTGGAAAAGCCAGTTGGGGTTTCCTTCATACAAATATATTAAAAAAAAAAGAAAAAATGGAATAGTATTTGAGACTTTAGGAAGAACTCCCATATCTAACTTTGCCATAGACTTGTGGATTAGAAGTTTTGGTAGATTTTGGTTAAATCACTCCCCAGTAGCATCTTAAAAGCCATTTAGATTAAAAATGAAGATCTCAAAGATAGAGACCGATATTCCACAGAGGGTAGATCCAAATTACTTCTGGCTCAAGGGAGAAAAGGCCTGTATTTTCCAGGGCCTCAGGATCACTGCCGTAGCCTAGAACCACTGCTTACTTAGAATGACTGTTCTCACAATTTTGCTATTATTTATAATCTTTTAGAGAAGGGATTTTCTGAAATTTCTTTGCATGCATGCCTACTTCTTTAAATTAAATACCTAGAAGGCAGTTTAATGGATCAATAACATAAAAATGAATCAATTGTCCTCCAAATAGAGTATATTAATTTTCTCCCTAGTAGTGCTCCTGGTAGCATTTTTTGCAGGCACTCTGAAGAATTTCACTAGCTAGAGTATACATTTTATAAACATCTACTGTTAGATAAGTAGTTATTATGAAACTGTGACAAACCTTAACAACCAATTGATGCAAATTTAATTATTATCCTGATTTTCACTGTTGCAAGTTCCTGTTAATCATAAAAGAAGTATCAGTGACACTCTCAATGGAAACTTGAGCCAACGTATAGCCTCCCCTCACATATAGTTGTGCCTGGGATAATAGAGTATCGGGCTTGCTTCATTGAGTGCATCGCACTGGAACTGAATGTGCATAGCTCAGCAACACAAGGCATTAGATGTCATTATTAACAGTTTTGTCAGTTTTACTGCTTAAACATTTTTTTAATCTTCCTCTCTGTTCTCTCTACAGAGTGCATTTAGGTTATCACCTTCTCTGTCCTGTACCCCTACGATGGGTCTTGAAACTCATTCTGAATACACATTTGCCCTCTCAAATCTGTTTTCAATCTTGAAGCTAGAGTGAAATTTTAAAAATGTAAACCTGATTGTGTCAACCATCTGCTTAACTAAAACCATTTGATGAAATCTCATTGCTCTTAAAATAAAGAAAACAATCTTTAATGCGGCCTTTAAGTCTGCATGGGATCTGATGCTGGGGTACCTGTGTAGCTTCGTCTTGCTCTTTGACCATCCATGCTTCCTGCATTTCAGGCGCACAGAATTTTTGATTTCTCAAAGGTTCTGCAATATTTACTTCTATCTCAGGATATTTGTACCTACAGTTTCCTTTTCCTGTGACACCATTCCTTCCTTTCCTCTTTGTCTCATAACTTATTCCTCATGTCCATTAGCTATCATCCCAAATATCATTTAAAGTTGCCTTGATCCACAGACTGTATCAGATGCTCTACTTTTGTTCTTTCAAAACATCCTCTCATTATTCCTATAACATCTCCCACAGTTTACACTTATATATTTGTGTTATTAATATTGTTTGATTAACTATGTTTCTATTTATTATTATCACATCTCAGGGGCCCCAGAATATCTGTAACATAGTAGATGTCCAGTAAGTATATGTGAAATAATTGAATAAAACACTTCAGAAGATCTGCTTCTAAAGGAAGGGACAAGCAGAGTGGTCTTTAATTAAAAATTTTGAGACTAACCCATACCTGTAGATCAGCGGCTCACAACCAGGAGTGATTGTGCCCCCCAGTGGACTTCTGGAAATATTTGAAGACACTTTTGGTTGCCACAGCTAGGAGATATTACTGCCATCTAGTCAGGAATGGTGTTAAAACACTCTCTAATGCACTGGATATCCAAGGTATCTCTCTTTGAAAGAGAGTTCACCCAGAACAGATAGAGAAGACTTCAGTGAGTTTTATCTTAGGTGTTAAAATCTTTAGTTTGCTAACTCAGTTTGTATACTGCTCAGCATGGAGACTTTATAAAAGCATGCAGGATGATAGTCAATTTTTTTTTTTTTACAACAGATATTGCAGAGATAGTGACTAATTAGAATGGATGCTTGTTGTTTAGAAAAAGAAAATGAAGCAAGATGGAAATACTAGCTGAACATCATCCCTGGTTATATACTATTAATACTTGACATTTGGTAGCTTTTTGAGAATGTTAAAAAGTTTAAGGTATTTATTCACAAAATAAAAATAAATGAACTGTATTGTTAATACCAACTCGCATAGAGGAATGCTAAATTACATGGTGACAATCATTTCATTGTGATGTTTCCTGCTTGCCTGCTCATGCTTAGCTCACCATGATTCAGTAAATGGTTCAAACTCACCCTGTCATTAAGCAGTGTTTCCACCGTTCGACCAGAGGTTACATGCATAGTCCCGAGGACAAAACCTTGCTCTAAATAGTGAATGCTAACCAGATCTCAAGGTTGATCTTTCTTAGGAGGCAGAGTAGAACTCAAGAATGTGGCTGTATCAGGTAGATAGATGTAGGCAGCTAAAGAAAAGAAACATAAAAAGACAAAAAGTTTGATAATAGAGGGATCCTTTTGATATAGAATATAGGGGAAATGATCACATTTCCTTTAGTACAGGACAAGGTAATCAAATATTAACAAGGATTCCTTTGTTAATATTTCTCATTTTTCTATCCTGTATTCCTTTTTAAAATAACATCTGCTTTTATTAATATTTAATTATTTTCCATCATCCTTTTGATGCTATTGGTTATAAATTTTACAATAATGTAAACATACTATAACTGTTAATTACAGGTTTTCTTCTAATTCTAGCATTATCTCTATTTTCTATGAGCTCCATTATTATGTTATTTTCTTTTGTCTTTGTCTCTCAGGGTAGATTTCTTTGTGTCTAGGAAGAAAAATGTCTAATGGTTGTTTGTTATCCATTCACATAGATGACTGAGGCAACTAAAACCCCTACTGGAACTTTTGTGCATGGGTGGGGCTTGTTGAGTAGTGGGTTTTCATGTGTGTTCTCCTTAGTTCTCTGTGTATGCCTCCTCGGTATGGCAAAGTGCGGAGAAAAGTACTCTCATCCCTCATCCACCACCTTCTGTGGCAGGGACGTGGAAGGCATATTCACTGGGTTGCAAGGCCATGGCATTGAAATTATAACTGCTCCTTATATGAGCTATCAAAAGATCTTCCTATTTTCAGTCTTTTGCCAAATCCCTTCCTGACATGAATTCATTTGCCATTTCTTTTATGGCTCCTAGATGACTTACCAATCCCTGTGCTCCAGAAAGTTAGGTTTCTGCTTTCAACTGCCTACTGAGTCAGTCACCCACTTTCATATCTGCTTTCCAATATTGTTGACCCCTCATCTGCTGTCACCTGGTCTCCCATTGTCTTTGTCTTTATGCACTTAGGCTTTGTTAACTCTCAGTATGTCATTTAAAGGGGTTTTCTTCATGAACAGAAAAACACCAATGTTTAATCTTACATATTTAACCAAAACTCAACCATAATTTTGTTGATTTCAAAATAAATATATAGGTACTTCTATAATATGTTAAAGCAAAGTGAAATTGAACCACATTTATTTAATTTATACAGATTCAGTTATGGCTTTTTCAGGAAAACAAATAACGCAAAACAAAATAAGGGAAAATGAAATTTAGATAGTGCAGGTCATTCTGCTCACTCAACAAACGCATGCCCTATAACATGGCTTGGGAATCTTACGTAACTGAAGAAATAAGAATCCTTCCCATTGCTGGAAGAAAATTTGCCCACATTGGATTTACTGAAATAATACAAGGTCCCTTCCTGGGATGTTTCTTGAGACTTATTTTAACTCAGCAAGTTTTTGCTGTTAGAAGCTAATTTCAGTGTATGAAACAATCCCAGTTCTTAGGAAGATTTATGGAGTCTTAATAATATTTGGGGGTGGTTGTTTATTAACACAGTAAAATATTATAACTCATTCATGAAATTTAAGATTTTGTCTTAAGAAAAGAAATAAATAGTAAGAAAATGTAAAAAAAAAATCTGATTGCTTTGTCATTTAGATTTTCTACATATTTAAAAACTATCTAAATACCTTGCTAAGCCAAGGAAAATGACAAAGATGGATACCACCTCTAAGATATTTTTATGTTATCTATTTGTCATCTTTATTATCTCTCTCTCTCTCTCTCTCCCTCTCTCTGTCTTTTGTATCAAGTGTGGGCTGTAACTCACCAGTAAACCAGGTTACAACCAGGATGTAACCCGGTTTACTGGTGCCCAGTCTGAGATTTCTCCTCATCAAACCCCAGCATACTGCTGCTGGAAGTATGAGAGCATCTAATGGAGCCTCCGTTCTGATCTAAGAATTTCTTTCAGAACATTTGTGACTGGGACAACAGCTGGTACAGTTCAGCTGGATAGATACCAGTTTTGTTGTTGTTGTTGTTTCTTCTTGGTAATGCATTCCATTGCTAAAGAATTAAACTGCTGGAAAGTGGCTGTTTATTCCAAGCTGAATCCAGAGGTAATTTCTTTTTTACTCTTTCTTTCTTGTAACAAAAGCATTTAAGACATTTTCCTAAGTATAGGTTTTACTGTAAGCCATCATAACAGCAAGTAACAGAGCACTCACTTTTAACCATTACACATCTTGCCTTCTATAGACTTGACGTATACTTCACACATGTTCTTGAAATTTCCAGAGATCAAGAGGTTTATTTTTTAATTAAAGATATGAAATATAAAGAAGAAAATATAATAAATGCCCGTATTCCTTCCTTTTTATAATAATAACTGCTTTTTGTCACAAATGCATCCTTTGCGTGTATGCATACTTACATTCATGTGCCATGCAAACTCACATGCAATTTTAAAGAAACAAAACTAAAGTCCCCTTTAATTGGCACTGAGGTCCATTTTCCTTTCAAGATGAACATCATCAGTTTCATGCATATTTTTCTTGTTCATTTATTTTTATATGTTAACATTTATATAAATATTCATAACCAACATATGAATTATTAACATTGCTTTTTAAAATTTTAAAGTTAACATAAATCAGTATCATACTGTATATACATTTCTGCCTTTTTAAAAATGTACTCATTATGCTTTTAAGATCTATCCAGTCTGACCAATATAAAATGAGTTCATCCTTTTTATCTGATCTAAAATGTCCCTCCTATGAATATTCAAAAATTTATATATTCATTGCCCTAATTATGGGCATTTAGGCTGTTTGCAAGTCTTATAATTAGAAACAGTGTTACAATGAGCATCTCTGGAGGCACACAAGAGAGACTTGCCCTGGGCAACAAACTGGGGTTTGCTGTTATATCATCCACTCTGTAGCAAATCTATCCTTGTGTGTACAGCTTTCCTGAATCTTGCACCTCCATTAAAGAAACTTTGTTTTTTTGCCTGTGTGGATTGCTGTCTTTAAATAAAAAGCAGTTACCCATGTGACAACCAACACAATGTTTTAAAATCTTCCATTACTACCGTCTTCCTATCAATTTCATATGATGTTCTTAACAGCTTTTCTCCAGATATTTTGATGTTCTGTCATCAGGTATGGCCTCAGTTTAACAACTTGCTATTGCTCATAGAATGCATTTCACTTTGGATTTTCTGTATTTTGATTTTGCTCTTATACTCACATTTTCTTATCTGTTGGCATATCTTTGTTCATTCTTTTCTTTTAACTTTTCTGAGCCACTTTATAAAAGAGTGTTTTTTATTCATACCTATAAATCAATGTGCTTTTCTGAAACACTTTTTTTGAAGATGGCTGTATGCCATTTGCATTTGTTGCCAAATAGACACAGTCATAGCTCTTTGCTTGCCTGATGTTTTTGTTAAAAGTTTTATGTCTTTTTTATATATGGATTGCTTTTTTACAAAAAAAAAAAAAATCCCTTCAATTTGGACTATATATAGTTTGCTTTAAATGCCAATGATTTAGGTAAAGTGTTTTTTAAATAAATGCTTTTCTTATTTCAAAATATTATGGGGACACAAATGTTTTTGGTTCCATGTATTGATTTTGTTCTGCCTGAGTCAGCATTATAAGTGTGCCAGTCATCCAGACACTGTTCATTGTACCCTTTAGGTAGGTTTTCATCCATCCCCTCCTCTCGCCTTTCTCTTGCTTTATTTCCACTGTGTTTTACTTCCCTCAGTGCACATGAGTGCTCATCAGCTAGTTTTAATTTAATAGTGAGTATACATGGTGTTTGTTTTTCCATTCTTTAGGTACTTAGGATAATGGTCTCCTGTTCCCTCCAGATTGTTGGAAAAGGCTGTAATTCATCCTTTTTTTTTTTTTTTTGGCTGAGTGTATTTTTCCGTAGAATACATATACCACATTTTGTTAATCCACTCATTAATTGATGGGCACGTGGGTTGATTCCTTACCTTTGTGACTGTGAGTTGTTCTGCAACAAATATTTGAGCACAGGTGTCTTTTTGATAAAATGACTACTTTTCCTTTAGGTAGATATCCAGTAATGGGATTGCTGTGTTAAATGGTAGGTCTACTTTTAGTTCTTTGAGGAATCTCCATGCTGTTTTCCATAGAGATTGTACTAATTTGCAGTCTCACCAACAGTGTTTAAATGTTCCTTTCTCTCCATATCCATGCCAGTATCTACTGCTTTTGACTTTTTGATAAAAGCCATTCTCACTGGGGTTAGGTGATATCTCATTGTGGTTTTAATTTACATTTCCATGATGATTAGTGATGTTGAGAATTTTTTTATATGCCCTTATTGGCCATTTGTCTGTCTTCTTTTGAAAAGCTTCTGTTCATGTATTTTGCCCACTTTTTAATGGAGTCGTTTTTTTTTTTTCCTTGCCAATTTGCTCTAGTTCTTTGTAGGTCCTGGTTATTAGCCCTTTATCAGATGTATAGCTTGTGAATATTTTCTCTCATTCAGTAGGTTGTCTATTTGCTTTGTTGATTATTTCCTTAGCTGTGCAGAAGCTTTTTAATCTAATCAAGACCCATTTATTAATGTTTATTTTTGTAGTTGCTGTGATTGCCACTGGGGCCTTCTTCATGAATTCTTTGCCTGGGCTGATATTTAGAAGATTTTTTCCAATATTTTCTTCTAGAATCCTTATGGTTTCATGCCTTATGTTTAAGTCCATTTGAATTAATTTTTGTGAGTCATGAGAGATATGGATCCTGTTATGATCTCCTGCATGTGACTTTCCAATATTCCCAGCACCATTTATTGAATAGGGCTTCTTTTCCCCAGTGTATATTGTTGTCTGCTTTGTCAAAGATGAGCCAAGACCAGGAAAGGACACAACCAAAAAAGAAAACTACAGACCAATATCCC
>RJWJ010030397.1:0-19943 GCA_004363605.1 Indri indri | reverse complement strand
AATTGGACAGCTAAAAATATATATAGAAAAAATTAGCCGGGCATGGTGGCGCATGCCTGTAGTCCCAGCTACTTGGGAAGCTGAGACAGTAGGATTGCTTGAGCCCAGGAGTTTGAGGTTGCTGTGAGCTAGGCTGACGCCATGGCACTCGCCCCAGGCAAGAGAGTGAGACTCTGCCTCAAAAAAAAAAAAAAAAAAATAAAATAAAATAAAATCCAAAACTGAAGGGATTAATTCAGTGTATTTCTCAATGAGTGGTGACCGAGTGTCTGTGTTAGTATCTATCATTAATGAAGAGAATTTGATTAGCTTGGAAGAGGCCAGGTTTGTTGTGACCGTCTTCAGGAAGAAGAGCAAGAGGGTGCACAAATGCAAGTATTGGATTTGCCAAGTGCTTCTTTAATAATTCTTCAAACTTATCAAATAATATTGGCTGAAAAGCAGGATCCATTGGAACCATTATTATTATTATGTCTTAGAACAATATGTGTTTGTATTTCAATTTGCTTCAAGGAATAACGATGCTGCTCCGCATCTGAATCTCCGAGAGCTGGGAGACTAGCAACAGGTACTGCATTATGTCCCGAAGTGTCCACTTCGAAGATAAAGTCTTAAGATCCAGGGTGAGAAGTGTGTTAATTGCTTACACAAATATTGGCTACCACTTTGTTTTTTAAACTGTACCCTAACTTTGATGCTAGAAGATCTAAGTGTATCAGCAAGCAGATGGGAGATGAGCAGGCCCTTAAAATAGTCCTTTATTAGGGCAAAAGCTCCTGTGAGTAAACCTCATGTGTTGACTGGGATAATGCAATTTAATAGGGATAAAAATAGTAAAGGGGCACCCCCCAATTTACATGTAACATAAGGAAAAACTCTAGTTTTAATCTCATCTTAGACACTTGGTCTCTAATGTATTTAACTCAACCTTAGCATTCTGATGCATCACAATACATAAAATGATGAATGAATTATAAACTATTTAGGCCTCAGAACACATGTAGTGAAACAGCACTTGGGAAGCAACTCTACTTTGTGTTTCTGCTCGTGTACATAAATGCTCTGAGCAGGTCTGCATGAGAGACTGTAGACCTGTCAAATAGGTGCAGTGTATGGAAACCTTGGGTAGTTTGTGTAGTTGGAGCTTGACCAACCCTTCCCTTTTCCATAGTGTCTGATAGTGTATGTGGGGCTATCATTTAGTGGTGCTTTACTCTTACTTGAGGTTCATACTTGTTATACTGAATGTTTATTCTATACTGTAAATTGCTCTCCCTAAGTTTATCTGTGGCTTTGAAAACAAGTGTCTGATGAATAGGATTTTTGTCCCTTGTTTATTTTTGCCAACTGACATTTAGCCTGTAACTATAAATAAAGATATGCCTATCTCGAATGACTGAATAGGAAATAATTTCGAGATGCTCACAGAAATACTATACTATGCTATAAACAGTGGAAGGACTTGGAGACGCATTCTGGACTACTAGGAAGACTAAAAATTTCATTGATTCTTATAGTAAACATTATATGGTAGATTAAAGACTTCCAAGCATTTTAGAAGAATTTTTATAATTTGAATTCATATTTTACAGCATTTTCCTAATATAAATACGCTAACAATAATTAAGAAGATTTTTTTGTGCTTCATATATCAGAATTATATCAGTGACTAGGCAGTGCTTAATATATTTCCTTTTGCCCCCTTTTTAAAGTTTTTGATGGCTTTGTTTCATCTGACACTTCGTAGAAGTCCCTAAAACACTGAGACTTGTGTAATTCATATATCACGGGTGACAGTTCCATGGACAACATATCATGTCTGGGTCTCTATTAGATCTGCTATAATCTATGGGCCTTGTGATGAATGGAGAGAAAGTGCTGTGTCGCAGAGCTCTATCACTGTCTATCACCTGGAAACACTGCACAGACACTAATTAGTGCAAAGTTTTCTGAAGGCCTGAAGTAGGATGAAAATCACAAGTAACCGAATCACAATCTCCCAACAAGCATCAATCCAGAGGGTGCTGGGCCACAGAGTGATCTGCTATGGTTTTCAACTTCCTCTCTGTGAAGCTGAGACAAACTTTGGTCCACGACTGCCTGCACCCATGCATCCACATATATCTTCTGTCAGTTCTTCTCCCATGCTTAGAAGAAACTTCAAGATGTTGCATGTTTTCTGGCCCCAATGTGTTCTGAAAACCATATTCTCACTACTGATGCAAACCAATTAAATTTATTTTCATCCATCCGAAGAGAAAATGGGTTAGTCTGGGTTGTTAGAGAGTTCTTTGAAAACACAGTGTCCCTCACTTTTTTTGGGTTCTGTAAGGTGCTTATTGACATCCAATGTGCATACAAATTATCTGGGATCTTTTTCAAAATGCAGATCCTGACTCAGTAAATCTGGGTGGAGCCCAAGACTCTGCATTTCTAACAGGCTGCAGTCTCCCAGCCACGCACTGAAGAATAAGGTTCTAAAAAGAACTGCTTGAAGTGTATGCCTGAAGACAGTTTGTGGCACTTCGAGTTGAATCTAGTGAGGAATCGTTCAGATCCCAGTTAGAAACCTGTCTGCCATAACGTGTGTCCTGTTCATTTCCATTAATGAGTACTCTTCTCATTATTGCTCAGACCAGCCTTGAAGGGTCAGACTTCATCCCTGGCTGAGCATCCTGAAGCCAGAGCCACAACTGCAGGAAAACCACCCAGCAAGGGGATTATTTTCACCCTTTTCCATATTGACCCTCCACTAGGGGAGCTAGTGTTTCTGGCTCTAAGCCAGCTGATCTCATCTGCAAATTAAGCTGATGGTTCCTCCCAGTAATAAACACTGTCTTGGAGCCAAGCTGACATTGATTTATTCAGTCTCCAACAATCTCACTGGCCACAATTTCACAGCTTCCTGAGGGGGAGCCCTCCACCCTCTCAGGGTTGTTGCAACCTTCTTTCTTTTTCTTCCCTCTCTGTCTTCACTGATGCTGCTGGCCAATGGGTTAGAACCACTGCACAAGACAGGAGGGGTGAGATGGGCATTGATTTAAGTGAATAGGTCTTAGATTAAGGCAGAGGGGACCAAGACAGGGGTTACAGTTTGAAGCACAAGGACTGACGAAGAGCAGGGAGTAAAGAAACACTGGAAAATAGTTTTCTGTGGGTTTGAAGATATTTGAAATCTCTCATAATGTGTACACTTTCCCATGGAGTATAAAAGACTATAGACAACAGAAGCACAAGAGCTTCAGAACTGGAGGAGGAGTCCTTCTCATTCTCTGTGTTCATTAGAGGTTGCAAAACAACAACTAGAGCCATGGAAATCCTGCTTTATGTAGTGGTTATGTGGAATGTGGAAATGAATTCAGTAATAAGAATGTGTGGCAAAGAGGAAACTATTTGCTGTGGTACCCATGAAATTCAGTGAATAGATTAGGTACTAGACCTCATTTTACTGCTTCTGGGTCTGAGATTCACAAACTTCCTCAGTTTCAAGGAATTCTTGAACCTCCTGAGATTATATATGATGTTTTGCATGTATGAGCATTCTTTTTAATGGGATAAGTTCCCCTTCCTTTATTGGGATATCAAAGTTGTTTGCAACCTATAAAAGGTTAAGCAAAAACACTGATCTAAGGACCTATAAAGAAAAGGACATTTCAGTTCTACCCTGTTATGTCTAGTCCATTATTCTATACCCCAAACGTGATCAGAAAATGCTTCATGATAAATTAAGGAGAAGACAGAATCCAACTCATCTAATAGCAAGAACTAAGATGGGCACTGGTTTGCTTGCTTGGGATGAACCATCTGCGCTAAGGAGAAATCAAGAGGTGAGGGTGGGGAAGGAACATTCCCATCTAAATGACACTCAGGCCTAGAATAGTTTAAATAAGTCACCCAGTTTATCTTGGCAGAGCTAGAATAAAACCCAGGTCATTTTATTCTTAATAGTGCGTGTGTGCGCTTCACCCAAAGTTCTAATTTGGCTGTCACTCTCAAAAACATGTTCTCGCCCACTTTTCTGTTTCAATTCCACATTGTCCATTATGACCCTGAGAACTCCATGTCCTTGGCACATGCCCTTAGGCCTAAAATTACTTAGCGATTTTAGTTGTTTCTCATTTTATTTTATAATAATAAAGTTAAAAAGATTGGTCTCCATTTCGAGACCTTTCTTACTCTTCTCTTTTAGTCAAAACTCTGTTCTAATATTTCACAGTATTGCAAGAACACAGAGCGTTTTAGATCCACGGCTGAATCTCAGTTACATGTATTCTATCCATGTCTGCATATTCTCCAGCCCCATCTGGGTCCGTGCAGTTGCATTACGCACTCTGACATCCGTGTCGTGTCATGTTTATCCAACTGTTTTACCACTAGTCAAAATCAAAAGTTTTTTTCCTCCCCAATTCTCCCAGCAGGGCCTTCTCGGCTTAGAGAAAATGAAGCTGTCGGCCATCAGTTTATACATCATCACCAACAAGAAACACGCCAGGATCAGAACCTGCATTTTGTTATCTGACCATTGTTGATGGCAGGGAAAAAAGACAGCTTGATTTTCATTAGCTGGGCTGACCCCCAGCCCTGGGAGCAGTGGGAAAAATATGCATTTTGACTGGATGTAAACTGAGGAAATGTGACATGGAGTCAGGGAGGGATTGCAGATCTGTCCCCAGGGTGTGATTTTTTAACAGACTGACTTTTGGCATTTGAGGAAAATCTCAACAACTCTCTAGACGGAATTTTCATAACTGTCCACTTGGCAGGGCTGATGCGTGTCTTGAAATAATACTCCTCTGTTTTATTTTATATGCTATGGCTTTTGTATACCAATGATCTTGTTTCCTGAGGCTTGGAAATGTGGACTTTTTTCCCCCTTTCTCCCATGTTTTATCCCCTTCGTATCTGTGGTCTCTAACATAGTGGCCGGCACAATAGGTATGTAATAAATGTCCTCCAAAAGGAGCTAATGTTTATGTGGCGGTGGGAGCTGCCTTTTATTTGCCATGGGATAGAGGAAAAGAAGAAGGCTCTGGGAGTCAGATAAGTCTGAGTATAAATCTGGAAATGTCACTTACTGATTTAATCTCAACGTCTTCATCTTTATCATGGATGTAAGAAGACCTTCCAAGACGTGTTAGAAGTAAGTGAATTAGCATTTATGTAAAATGCTGGCATGTAATAAGTTCTTGATATAGGTTAATTCTTTTTCGTCTTTTGGTTTCTTCTTCATTTTGGTATAAATGCTAGACGCACTAGAAATGTAGAGCAAGCTCAATACAACTTTTACATGAATCTTATGGTCTTTCTTTTGAATTTCCTGTGCAATAAAGAAGGAAGAATAAGGGCATTGGAATCAGATAGACATAAAACTCATTCTCCTTTTTATAGAGCGCTCAACTAAAACAAGGGTCTTGACACAAACACTGCCCAGAGTAAGATACATTAGTTACAAAACCACCCCTGTATCTACAAGCATGATTTCCTGTTATTCTATCGTGTTTGCACTTAAAGGTAGTGTTTGTGGCTCTAACAAACGATGGACAGAAGAGTCGTGTTACACAGAACATTGGGGAGGTATCGGGAGGGAGGAAATTAAGGGGAGAAGGACTGGAGGCTTGGGCAGGGAAGAGGAGAGTGAGGCAGCGGGAGGACTGAGGGCTTGGCAAGCAGCACAGAGCCCTTGCCGTGCTGGGTGGGAAGGGTCACCACCGCATGCTCACATGCCTGCCTTTTTTCCCTATGTTCTGGGTGCCACCATGGCAGCTTTCTCTTGGCTAAGGTTTTCAGGGTTAAGATTCAGATCTCTCCTTCTCTTCCTCTTCAGAACTATAATTTAGGTGCCAGGAGGGTCTTGTTCCCTCTGGCCCAGAAAAAGATGAAAGAACAAAGGAAACTTGATTCCATGCCTGGAAATTGAATTTTCTTTATTGGGTCCATTTTTAAAATCCTGGAGTAGGAGATTCACTTGGACTTGGGGGCATTTCATTTGGACTTGGCTTAAGACCCAAGGGTAGACAATTGGAGTACTGCTGTACAGAGTTGGTGGATATATTATTATTACAAAGTGTGGGTGGAAGGTGGGGAAAGGATTAAGGAAGTATTTTCAATAAGGAAGGTTAAAACTTCTGCTAATAATTGTCAGTGAAGCAATAATTTCCACCCAGGGACATTTTAAATTCATTTCAACAGGTATTTGCAGATTGCCTACTATTTACAAGATGAGAGCTAAGCGTTCCCTGCTCTCCTGGGTCTGGTACTATGGTTAGGCAGAGCCACCTTACACAGGAAATATTTAAAGAAACAAGTAGAAATAAAGCACTCAACTGGCCATCATTAACAGGCATACGTTTTAATAAATAGTCTATGTTCTGGGGGTAGTCCGAAAGGTCAATGACCAATGTGATTAGACTAGCCAGAGAGAGGTTCTTGGAAGTGAATTTTATAAAAGAGGGACTCCTAGCAGGCATGGATGGAGTGCCCATCTCTATTTCTTGACACATCCTTATCAGGCCCTCAAATATGCTCTAAGAAAGAATTGCAGTTCTTCTCGTGTGCCATAGTCCCTCATGCCTCTGCGTCTTTGCATAAGTACTCCCTCTTCCTGGAAGTCTCCTCTCTGTTTTTATTTGTTTTTTTGATTGTTCATTCATATACAACCTGGTTGAATCCTACTTATCTTTTAAAACTTGTTTTATGTGTCACCTCCTCCTCCAGCAAGCCTTCCCAGAGAGTTGAGCCCTTTACCCCCAAAATTCCCCTAGACGGAGCAGGGTGTTTCTTCTCCATGTTGCATCAGCACCTATGCATACCTTACAAATAGTTCAATGAGGGCAAATGCTATGTCCCTGACCAGATGTTGAGTTCCTTCAGTGCAGTGGCTCGTTTTAGCTCTGCAATCCACAGCCAACTCAAGAAAAGTTTTTTGAATGAGTGAATAGGAGAATACCAGAAAAATAGTCATAAACATCTCATTGCTACATTAGCTGCACATTCCTGAGATGAAAATTTCAGTGGCAAGGAGTCCTATTTCAGAATCGGAATTCCTAATGCATGTTTCATCCCTGAAAATTATGCCCTTGTCCAGCAGTGATTCCTGCATACCCAAGAGAGAAAACCTCTTAGCATTGGTCACAAGTGATTGCACGCCCCAGCTCTCCTCTGGGAGCTGGCATGGCTCCACACGGCCTCTAAGAGTGAGAATGCCAAGGCCGGCTTTTTCCAGGATGAATGAAGGGTCTTAGCAGTGCTAAGTGAGCAAGCCTTGGGGTCCATTTGGAGGTGACCTTTGTGAGTTGTGTAGCACATGTTCTGCTGGGGGAATGGGTGCTGCGTTTAGTGTCCCATTTTCCCTGCAAGAGTTGCCGAGATGTGAGGCGAACCAGAGAGAGGTTAAAGAGATGTGGGAGCCTTACAGCTGGGGATCATTAACAACAATCAAGACCAACATAAAAAGGCAGCAGGACTTCCCTCCCTCTTGGCCTTGGAAGCCATCTGGATAGAAGAAATTTGGTTTATACTCTGGTAAGGGAACTTTTTAGTACTCTGAGATTGTTTTTCTGACTTCTGCATAGAAGTACCTCAAAGCCCTAAAATCTGTATCTCAAAGCTCCTTACCAGAAAATCTACTCCTTTAGGCTGGAGCAGTTGATAACTGACAGCATAAACCATGCACTTATTACTTTTCTCAGAAATACCTGGTAGGCCCAGGGGATCTTTTCACACAGCCTGAAAGCTATAATCCTGTTTTAATCAGAACTAGGCAGGATTCCTTGACTGCCACACCCTCATGCCCCTTCTAAGGGCCCACCCTCTGCCACAGGTGTCCTCCTGAACCACCTGGAACACAGGTGGCCTCCCGAACCTGGGGTAGCCCCGGGCCTGTGACAAGGCCTGGCTAAGTCAATCAGATTTTTTCCCCTAGAGAACTGGAAGCAGAGACAGAGGGAATTTGCAGTCCATGTTGGACTATTGAGATGAAAGGTCAAGGTTGTATAGAATTAGTGCTGGCCCTGCTTGCCTGGTATTACCTGCACACTGAAGTCATGAAGGGCTGGGTAGTAAAGACCTGAGGAAGCAGGTGAGAGAAGGGGATGGCTCAAATGTGCAGAGAGAAGATGACACCCAGTAGGCCCTGACGGATGGGGGGAGTGGCCTCAATTCCCGTATGCTGATTTCCAAGTCCAGGTCCAACTCAACTGTGTTTCCTGTCCTTGGATGCCTGGATGTCCATGACATCATCATGTCCTTATAACTCTCCTTTCATTAGCTTGAGAGAGTCTCTCATTTTGGCAATGGAAAATGCCCTGTCAGCCTTCGCATGACCATGGTACTTACATTGCTTTTTCTGGGCTAAATAAAAACAATGTATTTAGATGAAAGGGTGATAAAGAGGGCTGATCAATGTCTGTCCTTACCTTCTTAACAACTACCGTAATTGATGGCCTCTGGATCCCACGGGCTCTGTCTTAGTTTGTGTTCTCTCTCAGTCATCTGCATTGTGCAGCAGTTTGGGCCTTAATGGCATTCTGTTTTATAGGAGTCTCTAATTATTCTAGACAAGTAGGGGTTTTTGTTGAGATTATAATTTAAACAATGGCCAGCAATACGTTTCATGCTTCTCTTAATCTTCCCACATCACTCGGTTATTGGGCACAGTGCAGGCATCTAGCAGCTCTTCCTTGACATGGAAAGGTAGTGGTGCTGACTCATGTTTTCCTCCTAGGTATTAGCCAGTGAAGGAAGCCACCCTATTCCCTTGTATAACGTGCTTTGAAACCAGTGTGGTAAACTCAAGGGTGGAAGCTCAGTTCCACCCCCTCATTTTGCAGTTGATACTCACAATATCAGAGAGGTTAGTCCGATGATGAAATTCCAGGGCCAGACAACATTCTATGACCCTGACATTTTTTTTTTTCCTTTTCACACAAATTAAAATATCCTTATAGTTTTTTTCAACCTGATTATAAAAGAAATGTAGGTTTATAACACTCAGGGCCCTGGTATTATTAATACTATTCTCTCTGCCTAGAATGCTCTTCTCCCTGTGACGCTCATGGCTGGGTCCTTTATTTCATTCAAGGCTCTGCTCAAATATTACCCAGCTAAGAGACTTTTAACCATCTTACATAATAGCCTAGGAGTTGCTCTCAATCACTTTCCTCTGCTTTCATTTTCTCCATTGCACATACCGCCTGCTGACTTTATATTCTGCTTTTGTTTATTCCTTGCCTCCCTCACAAAGTTGTAAGCCCACGAGCTCAACAGGGACTTTGTTTTGTTCTGGGTCATACCATCATTACCTAAAATAGTGCCAAGAACATGGTACCAAAACAGATACGTGGAATGAATATACACTGTAAATGAATTGGAAACATTTAAAGACTTCATAAAGACTAAAATAGAAAGTAAATATTAGCCATATTTCCACCATCCAGAGACAAATGACGTTAACATTTTAGTGGATAACATTCTTGAATCTTTTAAAAAAGAAAGAGAGCAGGCTATTTTTGATACGATTTTTTTCTCGTTACAATGAATGCGGGTGTCTTTCAATGTTACACCAGTAGTTCTCAGCCACTTTCCACTCTCGACAGGTGGAGAGTGCTGAAATCCACAGTCCGAGGCCCTTCCCCAGATCAGCTCAATCAGGTACTTCAGAGTTAGGGCCAACATTCCTAGCTTTAGAAGTAATTTGGATGCACGGCTGGAGTTGCAAATTACTGATCTACATCATTATTTTAATGGCTGCACAGAATGGAAAGTTTTTTTTTCCTTTTGTAAAGTTAATGGACTCTTATAGGAATCTTAACCTATGACTAATGAAGCTAGATGTACCTACCACTAATTTGGATTCATAATATGGTGGTATTAACAAACACTTTTATAGTACTTACTGTGAATTTAACTATATTTCAAGATACACATGCAGATGCTCCTTAATTTACAATGGGGTTATGTTTCAATAAACCCATCCTAAGTTGAAAATATCATAAGTTGAAAATGAATTTAATATACCAAATCCACTGAACATCATAGCTTAGCCTAGCTTTCCTTAAACATGCTCAGAACACTTACATTAGCCTACAGTTGGGAAAAATCATCTGATACAAAGCCTATTTTATAATAAACTATTGAATATCTCACCTAATTTATTGAATACTATACTGAAAGTGGAAAACAGAATGGTCGTATGGGTACTTGAAGTATGATTTCTATTAAATGTGTATCACCTTTGCACTATTGTAAAGCAAAAAAAGTTATAAGTCAGACTGTGTGTATGTATTCCTTTAATCCTCACAGGAACTGTAAGATTAGTATATTGTTATTACCATTTTACAGATGAAGAAATTGAGGCACAAAGAAGTTGAATAATTTACCAAAGGTCAAGATCACAGTCACCACATAACTAGTAAGAAACAAAGTGGGATTTGAAGGAATATGATTCCAGAGTCCATTCTCCTAACCCTGACACTGTAAAGCCCTCCCAATGGATTCTTACATATGTGTGTGGGGGGGTGTATGTATATATATTACACTGACTTAGTTTTTCAGTTTGAAAATAACTTTTACTTTGGAAGCCAGAGTGGGGTAGTTGAAAGACTGTTGCTGTGTCTCTTTTGGAGACAATTTTGCTGTTACCAATTTAATGGTTGGCTGACCTTGGGCAAATTATTTAACTCTGTAGCTTAGCTATATCTGAAAAATGGGAAGAGATATGATGCTCACTGATCACCTGAGGAGAGAAGGCACATGATACATCTATGACAGTGTCTGGCACAGGTAGGTGCTAAATAAACGATAGCTATTAGTGTCATCATCACTTCACTTGATCCTCACAGATACACCGGGAAGTACACAGGAGGGGCTTTTGGAAAGGTGAGCTGTGCAGGGCCCAGTGCATGATGCTTTGCCTATACCTGTCTCTTTCCAATAAGCAGGGTCTGAATACACTTTGACACATAATTTGATGGTTGAATCCTCTATTACATCATGGAACAAATGTCCAAAGTCCCCCCCCCCCCCTGCTTTCTGTAAGTTATAGAGAAAAAGGTACATGGGAATAGGATGGGGGTAAGAAGATGGGTGGCAGATTTGCCTTTTCTGGGTGTCTTTATTCTATTTTACTAGCAAGCGATTTAATTTTACTTGCAGAATAACAGAGATGTTAATTGTCATGTCAGAGCTTTTACATGACAAGATACAGTTAGTTATTGAATAGATAAGGACAATTTCAATGCAGTACAGTTATGGTTGAGGTAGCACAAGTGAACGGTGACATTTTTTATTTAACTCCCTATTACATTAAAAAATCAAGTCCTTACGCCTTTTCTTAAGAAATTATCAGTCATCAGTCTTTTGAGCTGTGAGGCTCACGTATTCTCCAGAATACGTCTGAACAGTCACATTATAAAGTGTCCCCTGCCTATGAAGTTGAGTCTCCTCTTGCTGAGGATGCCCTAAGGAGTAAAAGAGAGGAGAGAGAAGTGAGTGGGCATAAAACTGGAAGGGAAGACTGAGGTAGAAATTTTCTGCTGAATAGGAGAGGCAGGAGAGACAGGAGGATACAGGGACTGGGAGGCTTTGTGGCCGAGACGGTGTGTGAAATGGCAGGATTGAGGACTCAGAGCTTAGACATTCCCAGGCATGGCTAAAATATTACGTGAAGTTTAGCCACACATCTCGAAGACTTTTTTCTATGCTATCTTCTACACTGTCTTTATTTCCTTACCTCCCAAGTGTTCCTCAACATCCTCTACTTGGGCTTCCATTATTGAACTAGTTCAATTCTCTGAAGGGCTGTTCATGACCTACATGCATTCTTGGTCTTTATCTTTTATGACCCCTCAGTATCCTTTGACACTGCATTACTCTGTTCTAAATGAACACATGTGTTCTTCCTTTCGCTTATGACACCTCATCTTCTGGTTTTCCTCCTGTGAGTCTGGCTGCCCCTACTCAATAGCCTTTATCAGCTCACTTTTTTCTCCCCAATCTTTAAATGTCTGCAAGTTCCAGATCTTTGTTCTTGGCCCTTTCTCTTTGCATGCTGTGCCTTTCCCCTAGGCTATTTTATGTATTCCCATGGCTTTAATTACATTCTGCACTATACAATCACTACACCGATGAGTTGGTCATAGTGGTATAACTCAAGCATGGACTTCCCTTTGGATTCTTACGGGAGCCATACGCCACCCTATTTCATGGACAAAGTTAACCTCTCAAAAACTGGACTCAACATCCTTCCTACCTCAAACAAAATCCTCTTCCACTTGTCCCCAGGGCAACTTTGCATCCCATCTCTCATCATTTATTTCTAAACATTCACCATGTCCTATTGGTTTTACCTCCTAAATTTTTTTTGGCTTTGTATACTTCTCTCTTCGTACAGTGTCCTTGTTCTAGATGAAGCTACCAGGATCTCTTTCCCTGACCATGTGGCCTCTTAAGTGATATTCTCACATCCTCTTCCAATTTAATTTCTATCTATTTTTTTCTTATTAGCTTCTTCCTGCTCTAAAACTAAAAATCAAAATTCTTAACATAGTCTCAAGCCCTGAATGATGGGGAATCTGCCTCTTCTACCAGCTTGAACATGTCACCTGCTCACTCTTAGAGTCCTAGACCCTTTAGCACCCATGCTTCTACCTGACTGAGAGTCTTCACACGTTCTGTTCCCTTTCCCTAGAAATCCCCATCCCTCTCTGCATGCTAGGTAATTAATTGCTGCTTTTTTGCTTCCTCAAGGAAGTATTTGTTAACTGTCTAGGTCCTTTTGCTATACGCTTTTATTATACCCTACCATCCTCCCTTATCCAATATTCATTGCAAAGTGTACCTAAGTAGTTAACTAGGTAAATACTAGTCGATCTTTATCATCCCAAGAGGACAAGAAAAGCCATGAATGTAGAAGCCCTGTATCTGTTGTTCTCTGCTTTCACCCGGTACCTGGTATAGTGCTTTACACTGAGAAGGTACCCAGAAAAAATTGGTTAAAAGAAAGATGGGGCAAATAGAGAGGAAATTCCTCTGGGGGCATAGAAAATTTAGAAAAAAAATATTACATTACAAAATCTGGGAAGAATAGTTTAAAGTTCTTTTTTTCTTAAGTGATCAGTCTAAATGATTTCTCTTTCTATTTTTTTTTAGTTAATTCTTTTCCCCCTGCTAAAATAGGTGGGATAATGGGATACTTTCTCTGCTACAAAACTTCAATCAAACAAGGGCAGCCATTCTATATTTATGCTGATAATATATGCCCAGTTGTATAAATGTTCTTTGCCTCTAAGAAGATTCTATTAGTTTTTTCTTTCTTCTGTTAAAAAAAAGTGAGAAAGTTGAAAGATATTATATTCCCGATTGCTGAAGCATGTTTCTGATTTAAACCCACATCTCTTTATGAATTTAATCAAATGATATATCGAAGATGGTTGAAGGGTATAAAGTTCTGTGCTGGTATCAGTGTGAGTACACCTAAGTAATTAGTGAGGAGTGTAAATACTTTCTTTAAATAAACTGTGATCTTTTTAGCACTTGAGGGAGATTTCATCTTTATCCTTCTTTCCTTGATTAAAAAAGAAATGATATGGCTGTTGTAACTCAAGGGCCTTTACTCACTTCATAGGCAGTGCTGACACTGGAAGCCATTGCACGAAGGGTAAAAGAAGGCAAAATTCTCACCCCTAACAAAACTGTCACAAAATCACATTTTCACATGTCTGAGAGGAAAAAAAAAAAGAAAGCACAATGCTATTCATTTCCAACTTGGCTTTTTCAACAGCTAAATACAGGTGGCAAATGAGTAGCATTGCTCAACTATTTTATAAAACATCTGCAATAATTATCACTGGAAGTCTTTCGTGGGGAACAGTATCTGGGGGATGGGCAACTGAGATGAACAGATTTATTGGAAGACTGTTCCAAAGGTAAGGTAGGAAAGGAATGAGTTTCTGTGGAAAAGCAGAGGGGAAGGTGGTTTAAAGAGATCAGAGAGAGCAAAAGGATGTGGGGTAGACTGCTGAAAGTCCGTGGAGGATTGAAAACCAGAAGTGGAATTTTGAATAGGATATACACATGAGAGGAATTGATTGAGGATAACGGGTGGGATGTAGTATTTCAGAATTACAGACATGAGGAAATGGATGAGGCCATTGTCCACAAGCATCGATGCACTGCCCTGAGTGGAGGAATGAGCTCATCACGGAACGGGATTGGGAAGTTGTTCAGTATTGCATCAGCCTTCGATCAGGTCCTGCTCCTCTTCTCGGCTGTTTTTCTGAGCCACTGAAAAGATCTGCATTAAAAATATGCTTCCTATGTCTAACGTGTGATCTGGTGCTATTTCGTTTTTTAAATTTTAAGTCATTTGAAGGATAAGTGGTCTTCTTAGATGAGTAAAGGGATATCCCTAAATTGTGAGAGTCATCTGTGTGTGTGTGTGTGTACACATATGTATACATGTGAGTTTGGAAATGCTTAAATTTATTTATTCAAATTATATACTTTATGCTTCTGTCTTCAAGTATTTGAAAGCTTTTCATGTTGAAGAAGATTTCTAGTGATGCTGAGAGGTGACTCTAGAAACAATGATAAGAGGAAAATATTGACTCAAAATAGAGAAGAACTGTCCAAAACACGGACTGTAACTAGAGATGTGCTGAATTCTTCATAGTTAGAAGGGCTCAAACATGGATGAGACAGCAGCTCAGCAGGAAAATGGCAATAAGAGAAACAACTCAGATAGCTTGGACTATGCAGTTTATTAACCTGTGGCCTCTCCTGGACTAGGTAGCTTGTTAACCTGCGGCCCAGAGGCAGGCCATGGTTTCCAGATGTATTTCACCCATCCCTTTTGGGTTTAATAATTTTTAAACTAGTTGCCAACATTTAAACATTGGGAGAATCCACAAAATGCATATTTCCGGCTTTTCTGGAAAAACTAGAAGATCTGGCAATGGTGCACTAACCTTTATAAATGACAAGTCTGCCAGGGGAAAGCGGCTATTGTCCCTTGAGATGATGCACAGAATTTCTTGTTTGTCACAGGCTAACTCAGTCCACATCACACAATCTCACTACTTCTCTGTTCTCTGTAAGCATTGTAGTTTCCACCTGGCTTATAGTTTTCTCCAATCCTGAGATTTTCCAAATCTATGAAAATTTTATTTTTTTCATTTTAGATATTTTATATTTTGAGTATGGTGTGATTAGCTGGTAACCGGTATTTAAGCTATTCCATATTTGAGATAGAAATGAGATGATCCAAGGGAGGTAGAAAACATTACGTTTCTTTAATGATTTTAAGTTAGTTGTGTTGAAGATATTTCATACTGATAATCACACATCCGATTGCATTAATCCACTATATTTCTTATAAAAGTAGCTATTCTATAAATACTGTCATTTCTTTATATGAGTAGATACATGCTTTTTTTCATAAGGCATGATGCTTGAAACTGTAAGACAGCAATGAATCACTGTCATAAATCTTATTATAAATCTTCCAGGAATGTTTTAAACCAGATTGCAGTGATTTTTGCAGAATGTATATAGATTCTAGACATCCATATTTTATAAGCACCTGTGCATTTAACAGAAAAAAGGCTGAAACAAATATATTTTGTTTGAGAATTTAATGTCCTGTAATACTCAAAAATGTAACCATGGAGTTAGAAACTTCCAGTCTTTTTTAATTCTACAATATACCTCAATAGCATCTTCTTTGCCTATATCATTGGCGAAAATATGTTCACAATGTATATACCACATTTCATCAGTGATGTATAACTCTAGTGCTCACATCCTTAGAAATAAAATTACCATATTTATATAGGTTTTGAAATGGAACCAGATCCCAGATCTGGTCATGTGGAGAGTCTTAGGCAAGCAGGAGATAAAAGAAAAAGAAATGTGTTTCCTTCTTTCTTTCCTTTCTTTTCTTTTCCTTTTTTTGTAAAATAAAACCGTGAAGCCTATTTTTTTTTTTATTGTAAGAAATATACCATTAAGACTCCTCTTTGCTGCTTGTGATAATTTCTGTGTCTGTAGTCAGTAAATGTTCCCATAAAGATCTACATAATGTTGGACATTTTGATCTGGGGACATTTCCCTATTAAAGAAAGGAGAAAAGCAAATGTCTTTTTCAAACCACTTTTTTTTTTTTTAAAGAGGGTATTACATACATACCATTTATAAATAAGTTCTGAAATAGCCAAAAGATATATGTGGCAGACAGTTGAGTAAATGTGGTTAATAATAAGACTTCCGCAATTGATTCAAGTGGGTAAAATTGATTTTTGTAAACCTATAACCATTACGAGTATGCATTTAACCTAACCAAACTCACACGGTGGCGTTTGCATTCCTGTGAGGCTTGAGTTTTCTGTCCTTGTCCAGCAAATGCTGCGAACAGGAAAGAGGAGCTCTTCTGAGATGAAATGTTCGAGATCCATAAAGATACTTTCCAAATAGTGAAAGCAAGCCTTTGGTTTCTTTTCTTCCTATTTGTAAAATTCAGACTAACTCATTGTTGTTGTCTTCATAAACGATAGCACGTAATGCATTTCAGAGTCGCTCCACTTATGTTTTATGACCGCTGATGAGAAGTGTGTCATTTTCTGGAATAGAGAAGGTAAAAGCAGAGTCTGCAACCTTCCTATTTGTCACAGCGAAAATTCGGCAGTTCATTGACTTTCCTTTTTCATTCATGTTGACTTGTTATCCTTCTTGCTTTCTGGCTTCCTAATCATGGTAGCTCATGTTTGAAGGCTTGTCTTGATAGGCCA
Organism: Indri indri; assembly: GCA_004363605.1. NCBI lineage: Eukaryota > Metazoa > Chordata > Mammalia > Primates > Indriidae > Indri > Indri indri. The sequence continues at coordinate 3,162 of RJWJ010030397.1, read as the reverse complement.
GTGGCAGAATATCACTTGTTGCAGTTAATTCCTTTTAACATAGCTCCTCAATGATGTCTTCTCTAAGTTGCATGAGAGCAAAGTTAGTATTTTTAAGAACTCTCTTTCCCCAGCCTGATATACTTCATAGAATCATAGGAATCTAGAGCTGTAGGGGAACTCTATAATCATCTAGTTTGACATTCACAAACCAGCGGTCCACCAGCCCTCACCTCAGCATTGTTCAGTTTGACTGGCATAGTGATCTTTTTTTGCTCGTTTGTCTGTTTGTTTTTAATCTGAAACTCTTCAAATGAGGCATGTGTTCTTCAGCCTGCTATAGCCCCAACACTCCCTATTTGCTCACAACTACCTACTGGACACATTTATGCTACCTACCTAGCCTATCAAAGTATTTATGTTTGTTACCTATACTCTAATTTAAAGCATATGAAATTTCCAATTTCTTGGATTTAAAAGATGGCTGCATATTAGAAATTCCATACAGTTCAATTCTCTTGTTTCACAGACAAAGAAGTAGGAGTCTAAAGAGAGACTCCCTTGTGCAAAATAACAGAGGTACTAACCTCTCAAAATAGATATATTTTTTTCAGGGGTTTCTAAGTGAAGGATAATTTTACTAGATTAGCAAACATTGCCTATTAAAATGCATTTACCCCTGAGATTTATAATTTTTAAGCCTTATCACTAAGCATAAGTATGTGAATAACTTATTTCACTTCTTTCCTGAGATTAAGATTTGATAGGTAGGAAGATGATGGAAGGGAATGTACAACAGTGGCCAAGAGGGAAAGAAAGGGTACCACTGAAGAAGAGGTTAGGGCACACATGAAAGAGAGAGAAAGAGGACTTGCAAAAATAAACTTCAATTCCCAAGCCTACAGAGGGACATAAAGAGAGATTAACAGGATGGGCAGTTGAAGAAAACTAAAGGGAACACAGCCAGCAATTCATGGAAGTTGAGTGGAATTTTCCTGAAATGGTGTTTTCTCTGTAGATATACCATTTGTTTTATGTAGATTAATACTCATCAGAATCAATATGCTCTAAGTGATGTAAGTGAATTTTAACATTCTTTCATTTAACAGATTCCTAGTGTGAACCATATTTAATGATCAGCCGAAAATTGGAAATAGATATTTATTGCAGGGCTCTAAGTTATGAGTTCATTTTGTAATTGAGTTGGGACAAAGATATGATTACAGTTTGTTCATTATATGCACTATGGCTTAAATAATGCCTCTGAAATGCATGCATGTAGATAAAACTGCATCTGTGCATCTCAGGGAAAAAAATCCTGTCCTTTTTCTTCCAGAGTGTTGGGAAAATGGGTTTTGCAATTGATTTTGGCAGTTAATGAAAGTAAAGAGTTATAATATTGTATTGTACTCTAAAAATTAGAAGGAACAGAGCCACTTAATTACAAGTGGATGTTTTTTCAGCTTTATATTCCTATGCTTGTTATGAGATCAATAGGAATTATTTCTGGATTTTTCTAGTTCTAAACATGCCAAAAAACCAATTGCCCTAACCTAGTATGCTGACATTAAGAAATCATAATTATGTTCTCAATACTGTAATAAAAGTATACAATATGCCCAAAAGTTTATACAGCATGTGAAGCTACATCATCTTCTTCAAATTCCTATAACAATCCCTTGAAGTGAGCGTCAGTATTATACCTATTTTGCAGATGGAGAAGTTGAGGTTGGGCAAGATCAAGTGGCCTACCATGAAGTGGCAGGGTTGGGATTAGAGTCTGCACCCTTTTACTCTAATTCCCAAGTGTCGTTCACTGTTTAGATGGGCAAAGAAAAAAAAGGCAAAGAAGCTTCCGTACCCAGACTCTTTAGCACACAAAGCTGCTTTGATACCAATGGAGAAGCTCTAGAAAAAGTTCTGAGATGGCACCCAGATTCTGACTACCAGAGGCCTCTCTAAACACTACACATGAATATGCTGCAGAGGAAGGGCTACTGTCCCCTGCCTTCATGGCAGATGAGAACTTACATTGTAATGCTGCCCTTCTGCTTAAAAGGGTCATGGCTCTATGCCTTTCATTATCTAGGGAAATATCACATTATTAACCAGGGGCACTGAGGGATGTATATGAGAAGTAGTAGCACGAATGTATACAGATGATATTTCCCAGTGGTCTTCTGGAGAGAGCCTAGTCCAATGCATTGCGGAATTACAACCACATTAACAGAGAGAAACACTGTTCACTGTATCCCTTCTGCCTGTGAGGGAGGAAAGTGTATAGGGAAAGAAGTTCAATGTCTGTTTCTCTGCAGTCATAAAACGATTTTGTTTTTCACTTTGATAAGGAATGTCAGTCTTTACAATTCAGAAAATTCAGTTAGGATTATTGAAATGATTGTACTTACTGGGCAATTATATGAAGATGACTCATTTAAAAACAGATCTTCCGGTGTTTATCTCAAAGAGAATTTTCTATTACCCTATGGCTCTGTGACTGGTAGTAGGCTGGTAAGTGAGGGCTAAAAATGACTCGCTTTTAGAACATGTTCATCACTTACAGAAAGAGCAGTGACAGTACTTAGAGGGGCTGTATTAGGGGGGAGGAATTGTGGGAATTTTTTTTTTCTATTTTTAGAGACAGGGTCTTCTTGATCTGCTGGCCAGGCTGGAGTGTGACGGTACACTCCTAGTTCACTGTAGCTTTGATCTTTGGGGCTCAGGAGATCCTCCTGCCTCAGCCTCCCAAGTGGCTAATACAATAGGTGCACACCATCACTCATGGCTAATTTTTTTCAATATTTTTGTAGAGACAGGGTCTCTCTATGTTGCCCAGGATGGTTTTGAACTCCTGGCCTCAAGCAGTCCTCTCACCCTGGCCTCCCAAAGTGCTGGGATTACATATGTGAGCCACTGCACCTAGTCTGGCATTTCTTCTGTTAACTTTCCAAACTATTTTGTGATTAATCTATACTAACTATATAAAGAAAATATGTTTATAATACAAATGAATATGGCCGGGCGCGGTGGCTCACGCCTGTAATCCTAGCACTCTGGGAGGCCGAGGCGGGCGGATCATTCTGAGCTCAGGAGTTCAAGACCAGCCTGAGCAGGAGCGAGACCCCGTCTCTACCAAAAAAAAATAGAAAGAAAATTAATTGGACAGCTAAAAATATATATATA